>PVKA01009116.1:0-69794 GCA_004027165.1 Ctenomys sociabilis
AAGAGGAAGGAGGGAATCCTAACTCTGTGAGGTGGCAGGTATGACAATGAGCAGGAATACAGCTATTTTACAGTGTGTACATGCGTCAGAACATTGTCCTACATCCGAAGAGGACACAGTGTTTTCCAGTTATATACTCCAGCAGAGACAGGAAAAATGCTGCCAAAAGAACTGTTCACCACTCTGCCCCAGATGGTGAGAATCCAGGGGCAGGCATGGGCAGCGGGAAGGGGGTGCTTCAGCAGCAGGGGGGAGGGTAGGGGCCATTCTAAACACCCATGCCCTGGATAGGAAGCCCCATGCAGGATGGGACCCTTCACACAATCCCCAATTTTACAGCATTCCTTAGGCTACCGCCGCTTCCCCAGCACAACCTCCCTCCTGCTCCCCATAAGCACTCCTTCCCCAGGAGTAAGCCATGTTACTAGACAAACGACAGCCAGGGCAGGGGGCTCACGCCGCCTCCAGAACGCAGTGTTGGAAATCAGCCCCGCGCTGGTCAGGCATTGAGACCCCCTTAACAGGCATGAGAACACAGGCATACTAAGCCTTCCACTGGAGAATTCATCCTTGGTGGTCAGGGGCTGAGAAATTAATTCAAAATCAGGAAGAAAGTGATAAAAGAGAAAAGGCCCCTATGGAAGGATTGTAACTTTCGAGGGGCCCTAGTTCAAGGAAGACTTTAAAATGGTTGGGAATGTTTCTCTAGTTCTATACTGTGACTCTTCCCCCCCCCCCAGAAGGCCTCTTACTCTAACTAGATCCAGCCTGACCCACCCCAGTGGAGGGGGTGATGCTGGGCCCTTGGAGGTGGCCAGTGGCTATGTAGCCCAAGCTTTGGGTGGACACAGGTTGAACTAAGATTCCCAATTATCATGCCCACTTTTGGGGGGGGCAGCCCAAGGTCTACAGGAGCCCAAATGGAGACTCCAAGAGCCCTACATCTGGGGCCACTCTGCCTGATACCTCAGCGGGCCACTAAAGCAGCAAGGTGTGACATGTGGTTACCCACCTATTAATGCTCCCTATACAGAAATAGGAGGGGCCGGGGAGATGGCTCAGTGGAATAAGCACTTCCCTCAGGCAAGGGCCTGAGTTCAATCCCTGGTTCCGCCAAAAAAAAAAAAAAAAGAAAGAAAGAAATGAGAAAGCCCAAACCCCAAAGCCTAAATAAATGCCCTAGATCCAATATGGGCACATACACCCAAATGTTTAAAATCCCAATCCAAAATGCTCAGATCCTGGAAATCACCCTCGCGCTGGTCAGGCATTGAGATCCCCTTAACAGGCATGAGAACACAGGCATACTCAGATCCTGAGCATTTGGGCTAAAGGAAGTTCCAAGAATATGGTTGCTCTCAGCCATTCCATGCTAGGAGCAGCAGGAAACCCCAAGCAGCGGCTTCTGCTGGTGGTTCAGATTCTGTGGATGCTACAGGGGTCAGAGCATCAGACAGATGTAGCACAAAGGGGGATCTTCTCCACCCTGCAGAAACCCAGTTTGCAGCCAGACCCTGCCTCTTACCCGCCAGCACGGTGCCGGGTAGGTCAGCAGGAGAAGCACCACGTCTCAAGACATAAGGGCAACAGAGCATTAGCCCAGCCAGGCGTCCGGCTGTGTGCTTCCATAGGAACTGGGCAGTTTTCAAATGCAGCAGCATGGTCTTTGCCATTCCTTCTAGGGGAGAGGATCGCTGTCCTTCCTCTCCTCCTACAAGCTGGACCACCCACATGCATCATGCTCAAGTACTAGAATGCAAGGCCAGGGACACACGGTGACTTCCAAGGCCAGGATGGCAAAGGACATCCGGCTTCCGCCCCTTGAGGGTGTGGGTACCCAGAGACCCCATGCTGCAGAGGCCACTGGCAGGCACCGGTGAGGATGGCCAGGCAAAGCGCTACTGGGCACCAGATCAGTGGATCACCTGAGCAGACCCCGTCAGCACCACAGCCAGCGAATACCCTCAGGTCCTTCCCACGTCCCTGACCTACAGGTCACAGGGAACTCACCAAACTTCCAGGTACTTCCTGCTTCACCCGGCACAGAGGCGCCCAGCAATGCTTGCTCTTTGCAACCCAAGCAATTCAGAGGGCGCATCGGGGGCACGGCAGACTGAAACCGTAGGGCTCAGGGCACTTGCATGGCCTCTGAGCACTTCCCGGAAGAGCCTGCATCTCCTTGCCTTTTAGTGGGCTGCAGATGCACTGGGGAAAGCCTGCGGCACACGCACAGCCAGAGTTGGCTGGCCTGGCTTTAGAATCGCACAGAGGGTAGATGGACGAGGCTGGGAGCCAGGGCCTCTCAGCCAGTGTGCTTGGGATTGGAAGTCATTTTTCACAGCAGCAGCATCTGTCCACACTGGGCTTTGGAACACAAGACACCTGGTCTCCCGCCACTTTGGGGAGGGGGTGGCTCCTTTAAGAGGTGGGGCCTGGCTAGAGGAAGTTAGGTTGCTTGAAGGAGCTACTGAGACCCCTCTTCCTCTCTTGGCGGCCTGCTCACACAAGCTGAGCAGCTTTCTGTGTGGGGAGCTGCCACCATGCTCCTCGCTGCAGGCCCAGCACGACAAGCCAAGTGACTGTGGATGGAAGGGGTCAGCCACCAGGAGCCAAAGGAAATGGTTCTTTCTTCAAGCCCCAGGACTCCTGTGTTTCAGTGCTGGAAATGAAACTCTCAGGGCACAAATGTAACCTCACTTTGTCTTTGCAGGGGCCTCAAAGGTGGGGCCCCTATCATGAGCCCCCATTTTTCAGATGGGGGAACAGATGCTCAGAGGGGCACGGGAGCCTCGGGGCCACTCAGGATGGTAGCCTGGACCCCAAACCCAAGCCTTGCACTCCATCCACTGGCCCTCATCCTGCATGCTTTGATTCGTGTCTACATCCCCATACATACAGCTCGCCCTTGATAAAGGTGTTGGCTGAATACACAAACTAGCAAATCAAAATCTAAGACTCTGGGCCTCAGTTTCCCCTTCTGAGATGGGGAGAGTTGGACTAGACACTCTTCCCTGTGTCCCTACCTCTCTAGCATTCTATGGTGCATGGCAGCTCACACTGCACCTCATCACAGGGCCCCCCCGAGGGCTTCTTCTTGAGGTGTTTGGAATCTGACCCCCCAACCCCAGGGCCCTAGACCTGAGGAGCCCTGACACGACTTTGCCACCGGCCCAGAGGACCTCAATCACCCCAGCTCCACTGCTCCCACAGCCAGAAAGAGTCTTTAGCCTTCATGATTGACATAATGCTCAAAGACAAAAATGTCCTATGAAAACAGGGGCCCTGCGAGGCTCAGCGGTTCTGCTTGTACGCGTATCTGCTGAATTTGTGTATCTTGCACACCGGCTTGATAGTGTTCACCAAAGCTTGCCACCAGGCCCGCTGCTCAGCAACTACTATTTTTCAGCTTTAAGTTCACCTACCTTTCTTCCATCCCTCCCTCCCTTCTTCCATTCCTTTCTTCCTTCTTTCCCTCCTTCCTCAGTCTCATTCTAAGCAGCAGCAGCATTGAGGAAATCGCAGCACCAACATGCCCGCGTATTCATGCACCACCTACAGTTGCCCCATTTGTCACCAGCGCAGGGGACTTGGAGTTAGGAAAGGCTGATTTTAAGAAGAAGGGTGCAAGTCCCAGCTGGGTCTCCTGCAGCAGTCCTGCTGCAAACATTCACGGGCTGCGGACAGGGTGTTTGACTGGTTGATGCTCTCCTCTCTGCCTTCCTGGAGCTTTTCCACTTTTACAGAAAGTAAAGATCGCTCCTGTAACTAGAAACCATCAATGAAGGTTGGAAAATAACTCAGAGGAAATCAACCTTCTGGTGCAGAGGGCAGCGTGAGTGCCCAAACATTTGCTAAGAGCATCTGAAGGTTCTTTGTGTGAACTTTAAGAACTGTGCTTGGCTCTTCCCAACTCCACCTCACTCCCCTCACAGATCCAGGGGTTGGAAATTTCATCCCTCCTGCCCGCCTCCTCCAGCCAGCTGTCACCGGGTGTGTGGAGGACAGGAAACAGGATTGCAAGATTAGCGGTCAGCCTGCCGCTCTTGCCCGACTGTTATCATGGCTGAGTCCACAGAGCCACCAGCCCCACTTGTCACTACCTGCTGCGACCCGGGGGGTGGGGGCAAGGGCTGAAAATAAATTCTGAGCAAGGGCAAAACTGACAGGGACAGGGAGTTTTCTTCCCAGATCAGGTCAATTTTACTGAGTGTGATCCAAGTGGGGTGGCACAGGCCTATAACCCTATGCACTCGGCAGGCTGAGGCAGGAGTGTTGCCATAAGTTCGAGCCAGCTTGGGCTACATAGTAATTTCAAGGCCAGAAAAATCATCTCAAGAAAAGAAGAAGAAGGGAGAGGAGGGGGAGGAGGAAGGGGGAAGGAGGAGGAAGAGGAGGAAGAGGAAGAAGAACAAGAAGAAGAAGAACAAGAAGAAGAACAAGAAGAAGAAGAAGAAGAACAAGAAGAAGAAGAAGAAGAAGAAGAAGAAGAAGAAGAAGAAGAAGAAGAAGAAGAAGAAGAAGAAGAAGAAGAAGAAGAAGAAGGAGAAGAAGAAGGAGAAGAAGAAGGAGAAGAAGAAGAAGAAGAAGATTGGTTCATAATGAATGTGGACTAAGATTCAAGCCCTCCAGAAGTGTTTTCTTATTCAATTCTTAAACCTAAGAAAGTGGAGGCTGTGTTTATTTGTGCCCATTTTACAGAGCGGAACATTACAGAGGGCCACTAAGATCAAGTGGCATATCCAAAGTCCCATGGGGATAAGTGCAACTTCAGGGCTGGCCCTGGGCTCACCTGACCTCAAAGCTACTTCCTCTCTCCCCTTCACTGAGGACACCACGGAAGGACTAGGAAGCAGAAGCATCTGCCTGGGCACGAGCGGCTCAGAGCCCCAGCACATTCCCTGCCTGGGACGCCCTTCTGGTCTAGCATGTGCCTCATGGTCTCTGAGGGCAGGGACTTGGGCTGCTGATCCCACTGCCTGTGGCCAGGGCTTCTAGGAGAGAGACAGGAGTCCCAGGAGGACCAAGGATGATTAGGACACAGTTCAGGACGCGCTGGGGGAGAGCCTGAGGAGATGGACCTGGCGCGTTCAGGTCCAGGGCTTCTGCTTCAGCAGAGTGAGACAGACAGCAGGACAGAGGAGCGGTGATAAGATGGGCTGGGGGCCAGGGGAAGGGCATGGTCAGCGAGAGGAGAAGGGCTCCAGCAGAGCCCTCAGCTGGGAAGTGGCCCCTCCAGTGTGTGTCTCCCAGCAACATGGAGATTGTCCAGAGAAGAGGGCAGCATGCAGGCTAAATCGGTCAGAGGCTGCAGCGGTCGGGAGGCTGGGGGTTGGGCTGTGTGCACTAGAAGCAGAAAGCAGGGGGAGGCTGAGCTGCATGCAGAAGGTGGAATGGGGGTGTGCACAAGGCCCTGGGGCCATCCCCTTCCTTCTAAGGAGGTGGGCTCAGTAGGACATGGAGATGGGTTAGCTGGAGGGGTGACAGGTGGCCCTGAAAACCTACTCTCCCTCTGCTATTGACCTTGCAGAAGGAGGGAAGGAGAGAGGAACCACAGAGCCTTCAGGGGCAGGCTGGTCATGGGAGAGTGGCCCTCCCTGCTCACTATGCACCTCTGGGCTGGGCCTTTGGCCCCCGTGGCAAACAGCTGCCAGAATGGAACGGCACTGGAAACGCTTGAAGAACAAAAACTGAGAAGCCTGAGGACCACAAATAGCTGTGCCCTTCCAGCTAAGATGTGATTTTTTAAAAAAAGCACAGGGTCTCACTATTCATTTCAGGCTGGTCTTGAACTCACTATGTAGCCTGGGTTGGCCTGGAATGCCCAGGAAACTTCCTGCCTCAGCTTCCCAAGTGCCAGGATCACAGGTGCGCAGTACCATGGCTGGCTCTATATGTGACTTTTGCTGTCCCTGTTTCCACTGGCCCTGGGACTAAACCTCATGTCACTTTCAAAACATCAATGCTTAAAAAAGAAAAGAAAGGTTTAAATAATACTTTTCCAAAACTTGCTATTTTTGCTGCTAGAAGTCACCCTATGAATCCACAGCCATGAAAGGCAAGCCAACTGCAAACCCAGGAGTGCGCAGGCCTGTGCTGTGCCCAGTCACACCTGAGAAGGGCAGGGCTGATTTACTTTTCAAAAGCCTGCAAAATTAAATCCGGTAAGCCCACTACCTAAAAATAATCTCCCGCGGCACACAGTTCTAAACCCAACGCTCAAACCACAAGGCTGCAGCCTTTCTCTCTCTTTGAATGGATGGCTCTGTGCGGCGGCCCAACTCTCCAGTTTTGTGTCCCAAAAAACGTAAGAAAAAACATCCTAAATAACTTTTACTTTGAAACACTAACCCCACTGAAAGTGGGAAGAGGCTGGGGGGAAAGCCTTGCTCCAAGGCATCCAAGGGCTCGGGATGTCATTTCCAATCCTCCCGCCATATGGAGAGTTACTTTGGAAGCCTATCAAGAGGTAAAGAGAACATTTGACAAAATTGGCCATACTTGTTCAATCCTTTCAAACCAGACCCAATTCCCACTCTATTCATTTGCTACAGCCCCTTCTATTTGTCATATCAGCAACTGTGACCACAGGATATGTAAAAATACTGAGCAATTTTCAGCACCAGCTTCCAATCCCTCGGTGCCCTGGATACCATATGGTGTCAAGTTGGTCTGGATTTTACCCCCAGGAAATCAAGTCATTAACTTCTCTCTCATTTACCAGGAGTTGTTGCCAGAAAGAAATGCCTTCATCAGCCGTGACTTATGAGAGGAAAACAGAAAGGGGGCCCATCGGGGCAGAGGCAGCCTGGGGACGGAGGGAAGTGCAGCTCTGGCTCCCTGGGAATAGACAGTAGGCAACTCTGCTTCACACTCTCACTCTGCTGCAAGGGTCCCCTCCCTTATTTGTACAGGAAGGCTGGTGGCAGGGAAGCTGGGGGTGATACAGGCACACGTGGCAGTGGAAGTTGGGGGAACACAATGTCCTACCTTTGCATTCTTTTTTTTTTTTTTTTTTTTGGCAGAACTAGGGTTTGAACTCAGGCCCTTGCACTTGGCAGGCAGGGGCTTATTCAACTGAGCTATCTCCCCAGCCCCTACCTTTGCATTCTTGACATTCTGTGCAACTCCATGTCATCGCTGCCCCGGAAGCCTTTGGCGAAGGGGTTGTTCTCGATCTTCAGCTGCGTGATCTGAAGGAAGGAAGGGAGAGAGAGCGTGTGCTCAGGCGCGCCTGCTGCAAGACAACCTCCAGCGGGGAGCTAATAATAGGTGTCATAGAAATGTGGCCTCAGGCAGCCCAGGGAAGATTAAGCAGTCACAAACTGGGACCTAGCACTCCATTCAAGCGGAGGCTTTGAACAGTATCCTAGATCAAACTGCTTTTACAAGGGGAAAATAATCTGGATTCGTTTCATTCATTAATTTGAGTCATACTCTGCGCTATTCCAGCTGGATTAGCAAGTGCATGCGTGTGTGTGTGTGTGTGTGTGTGTGTGTGTGTGTGTGTGTGTGTGCATGCGTGTGCACGTGCTCGTGAGCATGCGTGCACACGTGTTAATCTTGGTGTTTGTGTTTCAAACACAATCTAGGCTTTAACATTTGCCCTACCTCCCCGTTGGAAAGCTGTACCTCCTGGCACTGTTGCTGAATATCCGGGAGGGTGGTAATCTCCCATTTGGAAGAAAACAAGTCTTGATTATTGCTTCCCAAAACACTGCTATGCTTCATCTTAGAGGTTCCCAGAGAGAGCTTGTAGCCCAGGTGGAAAGTGCCCCTCAATAAAATAAACACCAACGCAGGCAATGATCACACAGACGATAGCTATCTCACAGCCCCAAAGCGCCACCACTCTCTTGGTAGGAAAGAGAAAGCGCTCTCAGAGCAATCCGCATTGCAGTGTGCAGAGCTTCACCACAGAATGGGATCTTTTTGCCCGTTTTGGTTCCAGGCCCAGCGCTTTAATCTAAACCATCAACACATATGATCCTGGTGTGAACGTACAGTAACGGGCTTAGGTGACAGAGCACATCCATATGGAGTTGCTGGAAGTACTTCCTAAAAACCGAGCATGAAGTGAGTTCTCGGGAATAGGACCACCTTACAGGCAAGGGGGCATCAGGACTCCAGCTTCAGCACCCAGGGCTCCCTCTCCTTGTGGCCGACACAGCTATCCAGCGCCTGTGCGCTGACTGGCTTCGTATTTTTCAGTCAAACTGCTTTTATTGAAATGCATTTGACCCAGAAATATTAGACTACCTGTCCATAACACCACTTGCCGTTCAATAAGAAGAGAATGGTAATATCTAACTTCTCTGTTGGCTTTCACCAAGAGCCCTAACCCCACAGCATGCCTTCCCCTGGCCACTTGCAGAGAAATATTTAACAGAAGCTAATACGAAACTAAAACTAACACACTGTCTCAGTCTCTGTCTGCATGTCTGTCTGTCTGTCTCTCTCCTGTTCTCTTTCTGATAGGTAATTAAAGACAGAACTACTAAGCCAGCACAGCATGGTAGCACAGGGCTGTGACCCCAGCACTCACAGGTGACAGGAGAGCTGCAAGTTCAGAAGCAACCTAGGCCACTCGGTGAATTCAAGGCCAACCTGAACTAGCTCAGGAGATCCTGTCTCAAAAAAAAAAAAAAAAATCAGAACATTTCCCCCATCATTCCATTGTATTTGAGCACCTCTTAAAACCATCTCAAGAATAAATAAGTAAACACATAAATAGCCCTGTCATCTACCCCAGCAGCATATAGACTTTAAAACCTCTGCAGTAGGGGTGATTAATGAACGTACTCTGCAGTTCGCTCACATGAGGCATCCGCAATAGTCCATTTCCTGGAAGAGATGTGCTATAAGGTTTGCCTCACACTGTACACCTGTATGATGCACATAAAGTGACTGGATGTAGGCTGGGGCCTAGTTCTATGGTAGAGTACACTTCCCTAGATCTGCAGAGCCCTGGATCTGATGGTTCTCAGCACTACCAAAAGGAAACTAAAGAAACGCACATGGAAAACACGTTTGTAATAAAAGTATATGTATAATTAACATTTAAAATTCATTTTATCCTTCCAACCAAATGACATTCTGGAAAAGGTGAAACTGGGCATGCATTGGAGGGAGGGGGGAAGAGGGAGGGATGGACAGGTAGGACACAGGAGACTTCTCATGTGGCAAAAGGACCTCCTCTCTACAGCGGTGAGCAGATGTGCATCTTCCCACCAAACCACAGAGCAGGTGACACGGACGCTGAGTCTCGACATAAACATTGGACGCTAGGGGCTGGGTGAGGACATCTGAAACAGATGTGCCTTTCTGGTGGGAGCGTTGGGGCTGTAAGAGGTTGCACACATGGGGGAGAGAAGTTGTATGGGAATTCTCTATACTTCTCAGGTAACTCTGCAGTCAGCCTGCACCTGCTCTTTTATAAGGTCTCTGGAAAAATGTTTCAAATGTGTGCAGTTATGGGAATGGATGTGTATTCCCATTTTCTCCCTTCCTTTTTTCTTGCCTCATTTTTTTAAATTTATTTTTATTTATATATCTGGTACAGGGTCTCGTTATGCAGCTCAGACTCATACTGATCCTCCTGTTTCAGCCTCCCCAGTGCTGGGATTATAAGCATGTGCCACCATGCCTGGTTTTGGGGGGCTGGGGAGATGGCTCAGTAGAATAAGTGCTTCCCTGGCAAATGCAAAGGCCTGAGTTCAATCCTTGGTTCCGCAAAAAAATAAATAAATAAATAAATAAATAATAAAACCATGCCTGGTTTCAGTGGCTGGCATGGCACACCTGGAGATTCAGGGCAGGCACAGCA
The DNA here is from genome assembly GCA_004027165.1 of Ctenomys sociabilis. Classification (NCBI taxonomy): domain Eukaryota; kingdom Metazoa; phylum Chordata; class Mammalia; order Rodentia; family Ctenomyidae; genus Ctenomys; species Ctenomys sociabilis. The sequence goes on from PVKA01009116.1 coordinate 9,824, forward strand.
TGTGGTACCAGGGATCAAACCGGGGTCCTTGTACATGCTGCACAGGCGCTTAGACCACCAAGCTGTCTCCCCAGCCCTTCCCTTATTGTTTTTAACTGGGCTTATTCTTGCAGCTTTCTGAGCTAGCCCTTACTCTAGCATGAGTAGAAAGATCTGCAAAATCCCCTTATAAAACTGTCTTTAAGTTGCGCACTCCTAGGGCCCACCAAATAGCTCAACAGATTAAAGCTCCTGCAAGCAGGCACAGGAGCCAGGGGTTCAATCCCAGGGGCCTGCTTTGCCAGCCCTGACCCCAGGCCACCCTGAAATGATGATTGAGACTGGGTGTGGTGGTGCATGCCTGTAATCTCCACTCCTGGGAGGCTGTAAACAGGCAGATCACTGTGAGTCCAATCTAGTAGTGAGACCCAGAACACCCTGTAGACCCTTCCCTAAAAATACAAAAAAAAAAAAAAAAAAATGATGTGCCTTCCCAAATCCAATTATATTTTATTTTTATTTATTTATTTATTTTTGGTGGAACCGGGGATTGAACTCAGGCCCTTGTGCTCGCCAAGGAAGCACTTATTCTACTGAGCCAAAATCAATGGGCCCTAAAGACCCAATCCAGAAATGGGCATCCAAGATGAACACACACTTCTCAGAGGATGAAATTAAAGAAGCAAATACATATATGAAAAAATGCTCCACATCGCTAGTCATCTGTGAAATGCAAATTAAAACAGCACTGAGGTACCATCTCACTCTAGAAAGAATGGCTATCATAAAAAAAAAAAAAAATCAACAACAACAAATGTTAGAGAGGTTATGGGGAAAAGGGAATACTTCTCCACTGCTGATGGGAATGTAGACTGGTACAACCATGTGGAGATCAGTGTGGAGACTCCTTAAAAAACTAGGGCTGGAAATCCCATTCAAGCCAGCTATCCCCCTACTGGGAATTTTCCCAGAGGAACTGAAAACATCGTATCATAGGGCTATGTGTATATCTATGTTTATAGCAGCACAATTTGTGATAGCAAAATCTTGGAAACAACCAGGATGCCTCTCACATGAGGAATGGTTGAAAAAGATGTGGTATTTTTATACAATGGAGTATTACTCAGCTGTAAATAAAGATAAACTCGAAGCCTTCATATTTAAGTGGAGGCCACTTGAAGACATAAGAAAAATAAACCAGACCCACATGTGCAGATATCTATAGTCACCCTAGTATAACTCAAAAGAAGAATTGCAAATAGAAATGTATAACACAATTAAAAGGAAAGCAAGAACTTGAGGATTGGACAATGAGGAGAGGGCAAGGAGAAATGCTGAGAAACATGACAGAGGCAAGACCATTCACTTATACACACTAGATGGGTAAGATAATGATCCTGAGAAACATCAGCAGATTTTTGAAACTAGCAGTTAAATGGTAGGATTCTCACCCCGACTAATTAACTATATATACTAATACCTGTGAACCAAGCCACTGCACTGAATTTAGCAAAGTGTAATAGAAGGGTCACACTCCAAATGCCTACCATTCTGGTCTTCTAAATATGTACTTCTTGTCATGATTTACCAGTTATCACTATATTGCCCTTTTGTAAAGGGGGAGTAAATGAAAAGTAAGACAAAAAAATGTCACAAGACAGTCATGCTACAATGCTACAATGCTACTATGCTGTATATGGATTGATTTCTAAATATCTATGTAAATATATGTAAGTGTTCATTCCTATTTTTTTAATTTTTCTTCTTCATATTCTGTATGGACTTAGAGTTTAGTATCTCAATACTTGATGGAAAATACATGTTCCATGTTATGCCTATGATATCTGATATTTAGATAAATAGTATGGATAAACTGAACTACATATGTTGCAGAGTAACAATAAGCTTCTCTTCTGGAGGGTTAACAACCTAAGTTTGCAGATCAAACATTGAAGAAAAAGAAAGGCTGCAAGGTCAGCCAACATTTTGGCCCTAGCTTTTCAAGGTCAGTGAAGACTCAGGACATAGGAGAACCTGTACTGTAACATCATGGAACTCAGTTGTGCCCCAAATTTTCTGATCAAGGAGATTATGGGGCCACAGAGGAATACAATTGATGATGGATAGTGTGCCTAAGGAGAGTCACATGGAGAGAAAACTTTCTCTCAGGCTTCCACAGAGAGCAAATTGGTCAAGCAGTGACCATGACTCATCCACAAGGCTGACACTGACAAGGGATCTACAAAGTGCAGTACAGGGTTACAGGATAAACCCTGAGGGTACCTGACTGACCTTATCTGATACAAAAGTTTCATTTCTTGTTATATGGGTCTTGCTTTAACTCAGTCTTAACCATCCAGCAGAAAGGTATAAAAATGGAGGTATATAAAGTAAAGTCATATTAATGTTCTGAGCTGTGAATGGTTCAAGTCAACAACTTCTGTGGATAATCCACTTCTATTGTGGACTTCTGATCTGTGGGATTGTTTTATTTTTTTAAAAAATACATATATATATATATATACATATATATATAAATACATATATATACATATATATACATATATATATATTTAGCTATCCACGTTTTGAAAATCTGTAACATATGTATTGTTGTATGTTACCCTGTTTATGTCATTTTTTCTATTTGTTTTTGCTTCTATTTTTCACTCTTCAAGTTAAAATACAAATAAATTTTTTTTAAAAAATCAATGGGCCCATGACCTGTGGGGCTTTCTTTAGATTTTGCCACAGTAAAATCCAGCCCAAGGAATGACAAAAGAATATTTTAGTGAACGCAGAAAGGTTCAGTGAAACCAGATTGTTTCCATGGGAGGCAAAAGAAATCCTCAGCCTCACTCCATCCTGCTCCTTTCAAGCATTGTAGACAACTAGGAACAAAACTCAAGGCTGGATTCAGGACCAGCCCCAAATACGACTACAACCCAAGAGCCGAGGGCCAAAACTTGCCCTGAGAAGAAAAGAAAGGCACTGTGATTTACTGAGCTAAAGCTTTTGGCCCAAACCATCTCCTTACGTTTCCCACAGGTCCCCACCCCCACTGTTCAGGGATAAGGGTAGGGCCTCACTCTGCAGCCGTGGACTAGCCTTCCAGCCCACAGCTACCTAATTCCTGCAAAGTTCTATCTGTATAGCAAAAGCACAGTCAGCTGTGCACATACTGAGGTGTGCTGATTTTACACATTTCTTTGGGAGATTGAGCACTGATGCCCATAACACAGAAGTATTATCCTCGAGCAGTGTTTACCTGCAAGCTTATCTGGAGGAGACATGCTGTTGGCTTCTGTACATGCCCATGACACCACAACCTGGCCTATAAAATTCCCTGCCTAGTAGGCTACTCCTGGGTCCCTAGGCCGACACACCTGGATGGGCCAGGCCTACCAAAGGCCTCCACCGAGATGAATTTCTATTCAGAGTGCAAATGTACTCTCCCTAAAATGACCCTAAAAATGGATTTCCAGGGGGACGAGCGGGTGGAAGAAAACAAATATAAATACCAGTTCCAACTGGTAAGACACAGGGTTGTAAAAATTAATGAGAATAACTGTTGTGAATTCTTGCTTTTGAAAAAAAAATAAAAGACCTCGAGAGAGCCAAACATCTTAATTATGTCTCTCTATTAGGGATTCATTTCCTGGTCCCAACCAGAAAACTCGTACCTCATAAATATGGGCTCCATACACAATGATTTAAGCAGGAGGAAAATGCCTCTTGGTGGGAAACTCAGTTAATATTGGGGGATAGACGTGCCTGCATACACGGGCATTGTTGTGAGAGCCGGGAAATGAATGCCCGCGTGACTCTTTTAACACCTAAATATTTCTAGGGTTTGCTCTGAAAATTGCTGACAAGTCCGGCGAGGACTTTACAAAAACATGTTTCACAGAGCAAATGTCGCTGGGGAAGATTCTAGTGTTTAAATATCTTTTTCAAGCTGTCAACCATCTGGGGAAATAACTCCCAAATCCATCTCGGGAGTGCAGCTGGGCTGAGGAAATCCATCTAGTCGTTAGGAGCCCCGTGGTCCCCCCTATGGAGACTCTGCCACTCAGCTCCCTCCACCTGAGTGCACTGAGCCCTTTGGCCCAAAAATACGGAGGCCAGTGTTGGCCAGCATTGCCCTGACACTTGAATCACATGGATCGCTTCACTTTCTCCACCTCTCTATCTATCCCAAGCAGAACGCTACACAAACAGTTCTTGAAATTGAGGGCATGCTCAGGGAACGGACCAAAGAAACCACAAGGACTAACATTTATAATTATTTTTCAACCACAGCAATAAAAACTTACTGAACATCTTTAGTGTTTTAGATTCTAAAATAGCCAGGGAGTGACCCTAGTAGGCCAAGTTTTCCAGAGTCCATTGTGAATGGGGTTGCCCTACTAAGAATAAACTCATCCATCAGGTGGTCAGCCAACAGTTTCAGTCCTCAAAGATAATCTCAGTTAATCTCACAGTCCCAGGAGGTAAATGCTTTTTTTTTTTAATCCCCATTGTATAGACAGAGAAACTGAGTGAAGGGCTCCACCCAAAGCCCAGAAGATCTGAATTCAAGCAGTCTCTCCCCAGACTCCATCCAAGCCTACACTGAGTGAGTATTCAGCTGGCTTCAACCCATGACGTCAGAAGGCTCAACATCTAGCCCAGGTGGGACAATAAAGCCAGGAGCAGGAGTCTACAAATCACACGCAGCCCCAGCCCACTTAGTTAAATCACACATCATATATCCATGCAAGAAAAGCCTTGTGAAGCCCTGCTGCTGCCTGCAGAAGTGCGCTGCTTTGGACCTGCTTCTCACAAGGACAGCAGGTGCCTTTGGGATACATACAAAGCAGAGGAGAAGTTTACATGAAGCAGGGCAACAGGAAGCACGCCTAGGAAATCCCTCTTCTGGGCAGCAAGGAGTCTATCAGGCTGGCCTTAAAGAACTTTCTATGCAACTCAATATGCTCGACTCACTGGCCCACCACATGTAGGTGGGAAAGCAACTCTTGGGAGAGTCTTTAAATATACACATATCCAAGTGCATCACTAGAAACATATATTGTTAAACAGATAAGCACAGAGACACACCATGCTGTGTGTGGTCACGATTCACGCATGCCCACCAGTTGGTTAGACATGCATGCATGCACACAGATCCCTCAATACACACATCAGGGGAGGCGTTTCTAGAAATCTGAGAGCCACTGGATACAGCTGTGAGTTTGAACGATTGTTTTACTAATAGGTATATGTGTATGTAAGTCTAATATGATATGGCAGGTATGGGGTTGTGTGCCTCACTGCAAGGTGTGTGTGTGTGTGTGTGTGTGTGTGTGTATGCAGCTCTGCAGGAGGATGCAGAAGGCCCTGAGGTCTATCTCGAGCACACACAAGTGAGAATAAAGAGAAATCCTAAACAGTATGCTGTAAATACTGCCTATTACTGTATGACAGGCTTTCATCAACCTGAGGACAAGGTGCAAGAAGAGATAGGCAGAAAGGTCCTAGAGTGTAGAAATTCCCCCCCCAACAGGACTTGAGAATCCAATTTTTTTTTTTTTTTTTTTTGCATGTCATATGTGCACTTCTTCCTGTCCTTTCTCTTTGAACATGGACTTCCTTGGGAGAAAAGAAAAAGAGGACTGGATGTATTTTGGGACACTGTGTCAGGTTTGAGAGGTTCTAAAATATGGGGGCTTGAGCTTCCTCCTTGCCACTTTTTGTGGTGACAGCCACAAAGTTAAAAAATAGGTTTGGAGCCACATGGAGCAAAGAGGCCTCTGCAAGCCAGACTCAAATGCACCCAAAATAGTTTTACAACTTTTAGGTATTCTGCTCTTGCTGCTTCAGCAAGCAGGGGGAAGAGGGGTTTCAGAAAAAAAAAAAATCTTCCTTTTCCCATTAATAAGTAATTCTCCCAAGATCTGGGAGGGAGTGTATAGCACAGCTCAGCCTGGCCGCTGGCCACCTGAGTCTGCAGATTACCAGAAGTGTGCTACTACAGCTCTGGGCTCACAGAGGCATCGCCTGCCTGCCATCCAGCCTGCTGCAGAAGGACCTTGTGGGGTGCCTGGGGCCTTTAGGGCACCAACCCTGCCCCCGCCCTTCCCTGGCCCTGTGCCTGCTAGTGTCTTTCTCAGGACTGGGACCACCGTGGAAGCCGGGCCTGGGAAGCCTCCCCTCATGGTGACTTGACTGGAGGGTACAGGAGATTGGGGAAGGGTTTCCCAGGGTAAGTTACCCAACCTGCTCTCCCTGACCCTGAGGACCCTTACTTTGCCCTTTTCTTTTGCCTCCAGCCTTTTCCTTGCTTCTGATGTCTCCAAAAAGCAGAGTAGAGGAAAGAAGGGCATAGATCCCACCAGAAAATACAGCTTCAGTAAAGGTAGCATTAGCCACTTACCCCACCACAGGGCCACATAATCAAGTGGCATCTGTGAACTGGGGAAAAAAAGTGTGGCTGTTTCTTATGGGATTTTTTTCCCCCTCTAGTAACTATGATTGAAACCAAGGCTTCCCATTGAGCTATACCCCTACACACACTTTTTTTAAGACAAGGTCGGACTAAGCTGCCCAGGCTGGTCTTAAACTTGGGATCCTCTTGCCTCAGCCTCCCAGCACCTCAGTATGTTGGGGTGCCAGGTGTGACCACCCCCTTCACACTTGGTTGCAAACTGACTTCTCATTGGTATGTGTGCTTATTTGTGTGTATGTGCGCACACATATGCGCATGCGTGTGAGGGGGTGTGTGCGTGGCAGTCATGTCAAGCCTATGTGGAGAGGACAAACCTCTGCATTCCTTGGTCAGTGACTCCGTCTTTCACAGCCCCCAGGGGCAGAAATCCTGGAAGTTGATGTGGGTTGAACGAATGACACAGACCCTGAAGCACCGTGCATGGGGGGGGGCACCCTGAATATTCGCTTAAGCCAGCAGGTGGCCCCTGAGCAGCCCGCTGGGCTCCACGCTCACCTTGTGATTCTGGTAGGAAGTCACCGCGATAAACGCTGTCTCCGGAAAAACATGGGTGCAGAACGCCGTGTTTTTTGAACCAAATCCATTATTTTCATCTGCTTTCACGATATGTAATCTGGGCTGGTATTTGTGCATGGAATTTAGAATAATCTAAAAATAATAAAGAAAGTGAGATTATAAAAAAGTCAAAACTCTCTTTGTCTCTAAATAGATCCCCGCTCCCCCTCTCGCTGAACCCTGGAATTAGCCTCTTTATAAAAGGCCCGAGAAAAAAGTTTTTTCCTTCCTGTTTTAAAAAGGGGCCAGTGATTTTATTAAAAAGAAACATTTCAGAAATGACAATTTCCAACCAAAAAAAAAAAAGCCAAGGTAATATTCCAGGAATCTACCCGAGGCAGTAAATCAGAATTCTTAATAAAGTTTGCTTAATAAATTAACTCTCTGCTTAAGGTACTTCCTGTCCCCACTCCAGAAGAAACCAAGGGAGGATGAAGAAAGAGGACCAGAAACTTTCGCAGGACGGCGAGAGAAACAAACAAATACGTAAACAGGCTAAGAACTTCCTGTGCACGCGCACACAAAACCAGTTTAAAAGGTGCAAGGGGAAAACAGCAAGTATTTCTTAGACTGGAGTAAAATTCCCCAGCGTACCTGCCACACAGCCTTACTCTGAGAGTTCGCTGGCGAACAGACTTCAAATCTCCCAAGTCTTTGTTTGGAGAACACGCAAAGAGGAGTGGGTGAAAAGGAGGTGTGTGGGACGATGGGGCGGGAGATGTGGGGGAGCGGGCTAGCCTCTAAGGACAGCCCGAGGCGAGGAGGGAGAGCCCCAGGACCCAGCCCCGCCAAGGCAGGAGCCATCTGCCCCTAGATTCGCTTTCTCGAGCTTTATCAATGCTGCAGGATCCACAGCCAGAATTATCTCCAGTCCTGGAGCCACTCTAGCTGCCTCTGGGGGAGCGTTCTCTTTTTCTTTCCATCTCCCCGAGCTGGGGGGTTCTCCTGGGGCTCAGGTCTCGGGGCTTCCCCATTGTTATCATCCCCGCTGGCATTCTTAGGAGGAGGAGCAGGAGGAGGAGAACTCTGACTTCCCACCGCTCGTTCTTGCCGAGTCAGGACTCTCGCAGCATCGCTTCTAATAAAACTCGGTTTGTTGTCCTCCGACGCCTGCATTTGATGCTCCCGGAAGGCTGTTAACGCTAATATTTACCCAAACTGCTCCCGTATTTATCCACTGAATAGACACATTGCTGCATTTAAGGTCTTTGAAAAAAAAAAATGCCCTGTTTTTTTTTTTTGTTTTTTTTTTTTTTTTTTCCCCAGGATGGCAAACTGCAGCGGCAGCGGGACTCTCGTCTCAGTGTCTTTTATTATTCGCGTTGATGACCCTGGGGCAGGGTTCCGGGACCAACCCTGAAGACCCCGGAGTGGGGGTGGGCGAGCACGCCCTCCGCCCCGTGGCTCCGGACCTGGCCTTAGGCTCTAATCTCCGGCTGCAGGGGCGGGCCGCCTCCCTAGCCGATAGCGACGCCGGCCGACCGGGGTGGCGTGGCGACAGAGAGACGCAGAGGGGCCCCGCCGGCCGCCACAGTCCACAGCCAGTGCAGCCATCGTCCCAGCTTAGCCAAATTGCTTTGATGGCTGGGGACAGGGCAGAGACATCAATGTGAGAGTGATCTAATGGCTCCTAATTTCATTAGGGGTCTGGATTAAAAACCCAAAGTCTGGGGTCGAGCACTTCTCCCTCTTCTCCTAAGCTACTCAGAAGGACTGGAAACTCACAAGGGCACCTCCAACGTGGCAGCAGGGCTGTGCCCCTTGCTTAGGTGTCCACCCAAGTGACCCCAAAGACATAGATAAGAAAGCAGAGGTAAAGGCAAGAGCTGAGATGGAGCTGGGCCTGGTGCCACTTCCCAGGCCGGGCTTCCACGGAGGTCCCTGCCCCAGAAGTCCCAGCCCTGAGAAAGATACCAGCAGAGAGACCCTGAAAGCACCTTTATGCAACGTCCCTGTGGCCTCCAGGCCTCTGCACCTGGCAGAGAGCCCAGGCCAGCCGACACTCTAGTCCTCTCAGCACACGGTCCCCAGGAAGCCAAGGCACCTGGCACCCTTCAGGGATCTCCAGGTGGCACAAAAGGGGAGGAGGACTTTCTGCTCCAAGGCCATCTAACCTACCTTCTCACCACCGTCCACTGTGTGTCCATTCCTATCAGCCCCTTCCTTCTCCCATGGAGGAGGGGGCAGAGCCATCTTCAGAAGTAGGGGGATCTAACCTCAATCATGAACTGTGTGGCCCTGGGCAAGTCACCTCCCTCCCCCTGCACAGCTCTATGCGAAGCCTGAACGCTTCCTCCTTGGCCATGACCTCACTCCTGAGTGGAGACACCAAGTCAGAAATTCTACACTGATTCTGACACTGAGTTCTCCTAGCGAACATTTTCACTGAAGAGATTTAGGGAAAGCTCAGCGTTCTGTTCCTCATTTTTCCTGTGGAAGGGAAGGGAGTGATTCCCTACTGAGAATCCACTAAAAGCTGCACACTGTCTTGCAGAGGGGGAGGGGCTTGCACACTCAACCTCCTGCATGTGGTTTTGGAGTATTCACTCAGCCTGCCCCCTTCTCTTGGGCCAGTGGAGAATGCAGACTACGTTCTCCAGGCATGGGTTGGGGAGAAAGCTACACAGGCAGGGAGAAGAGAAAAAAAAAAGCAGATCCACCAATAGCACCCAGCTAGAAGGAGACGCTGGTGCCAGAGTGTGCCTCCTGTGGGCCCATCTGCCACCTGGAAATGGCAAATGAATGGGGCAGGTGACCTGGGTTCTCTCCCTCTCCTCAGGAACCTCCAGTAATAGTGAACCAAGGACTGGGAAGAGGCAGGGGAGGGACAGGATGGAAAGAGCTCCGACCCCTGACCTCTCACAGGACTGAGACCCGACTGGTTCCCCAGACCTTAGGGTTTGGTTTTCATCACTCCAGGACCTTCGCACGTGCCAAAGGTAGAAAGAAGGCTGTATGCTGGGGCCTCACTCTCAACCCTGTGCCAGCGGAGCTGGGAGCCTGCCTCCAGCTACCCAAGGAAGGCAGAACCGGACTGCGGGGAAGACCGTGAGGAGCGCACGCTCCGAGCAGGAAGACGGGAGAATGTGCACGAAGAGAGAAATGGAAAGAGGGAAACGTGAACGAGGAGAGGAGGAGGAGGGTGAGCTCAGGCAAGAGAGAAGAGAGGCAAAACGTGGGAGAAAAAGACAGGCAAGCAGCTGAGACCGGGAAGGCAGGGACGCACAGAGGGGCGGAAGGGCTTTAAAGAAGCGGCCCCCGCAGGGTGTGGGGTGGAGACTCACGTGCCCAAACGGGTCCAGGTGGTTGTTGGTGAGCTTCAGCTTCTGGAAGGAGACGAGCTGCCGCATCCAGTGCGCGCCGGTGGCCGGCGAGTCCGGGTGCACGTAGAGGCGGCCGGGCATGGCAGGCTCAGCTTTGCCGGTCACAGACCTAGACCGGGAGAGGCATCAGAAATCCAAGGGGCCAGCGGGGGCCGGCATTGGCCCGGCGCTCTCATCTCCTTTCTGGGGTCTCCCCGACACCCCCCCCCCCCAGTGCCTTGTGTGTGACCAGCCAAGCCCCCAGCTTAGCTCCTGCTTCTACCTTGTCCCTCCTCCAGCACCAGCAGCACCAGAGGCCTGGTAGCCTCCCAATGCCCACAAACAATCCGTGGTTTCTGGGTGGCTGGGCATGTAAAAAATCTTGAAAGCTCCTTAACTGCTTTTTTTGGGGGGGGGGGCTTCCCGTTCCAGCCTCTGTACTATTGGCAGCCTTGGGAGCAACAGACCCACGGAATGGGCCTCTCTTCTTTCACCTTTTCAGCTCCAGGACTATGGGCTGGTTTTTGCAATTTCATTTAAAAAAAAAAAAAAAAAAAAAAAAAAAAAAAAAAAAGGTGTGTTCAAAGCAGGTAACTCATAAAAAATTGCTGTAAATGCTTTTATGTCTCCAGAACTACATGCAGCATTTGGGAATGATGCGCTTTTTAAAAAACTGATGCCCCATTGGTGCAGCAATAGGGAGAGGTGACTGATTTCCTCCAACCCTCAGTTTTCTGGTCTCTAAAGTAGGGGCTAGCAGGCACTTGTTCTTTGGTTTTCGGGGGACCTGTAGGAGGGCAAAGGCGTACACAGGCCAGGAGCACACAGTGGGAGCCAGTTACTTGGCTCGGCAGTCCCGTGGCACCCCAGTGCCTACCATTTATTATCTGCAAACTTGTATCTGTGGTCATCAGCAGGTACGATGTCCATGAGGAGAATGTACTTGGTTTTGGGATTCAGGCCGGTCACCTTCACTTTGTAACTGGGAAACATCCGCCTAGGAGAGGGGCGGGGAGGAGGAGAGAGAAGGCAAGGAATGAAGGCTGATATCCTGAAGCCGCACGTCCAGGAGTTTTAATGGAAACAATAGTTCCTCGAGAAATAGGCCAGAAAGCTGGCCCCGCTCCACTCTCCCCAAGATCCACCTCGGGTTTCCCCAGAAGTTGCAGGGGGAAGAGTGTGGTCTGGCGAAGAAGGAGGTGACCGCGGAGGTGCCCAGGAGGAAAGCAGAAACCGAAGCTGCTGTTTAGAGAGCCTTGGTTTTGAAGGCCTGAAGAGGGCCTCGCTTTCCGATGACTTCATGTGCCCTTTTGGGCCCCACGCGTACTCTTTGGGGACTTGAAACTCATTCGGCACTGGGCCAGCCACCTCCTCACCCATGACAGGTGCTCTCTGCGTCCCCAACACACACACACCGCCACCGCCACCGCCACCACCACCTGTGCGCACTCAGGAGACACAAGCATGTGCCTCTACCTCCCCTCTCCAGAGCTGGGTGTTAGTGGGTAGTTTTCGGAGTGATCCCCAGTTTAACACGACGGTTGTAGGGGCACGCGTCTTCAGCAGGAGTTATTCCTGAACTCTACTACTTCTCCCAAGGCGCCTGGTACTCTACCCAGGAGGCCTAAAACCCTTGACCCCCGAAGAAATGCCAACCCTATTCAGCTCTGGGCTCGGAAAGAGCTGGGGCCTAGGCTGAGACACAGCGGCTTCAAGGCGGGCGGGACGCAGGACGCAGGCCGGATAACCCTTGGCCCGCCGCCTGGCGCGCTCCCAGCCCCTTGAGGAGTGCGCCCCCGAAATCAGGGGTCTGGAGGCCTGGCCGGGCGGAAAGGCCGAGCCGCTGGAACTCCGCAGGCCCAGCGTTGGCGGGAAGGGCGAGCGAGGCCTCGCCCCCAGCCCCGGAGCTCGGGCCTGCAGTGTTTACAGCCTGCGCGCGCCCGCAGGCGGAGGCGGCGGCGCCCGAGACCTCGCAGGCCTTTTATAGTTAGATTCTCTCGGCTCGGGCCCCGGGAAAAGGCGCCCGGCGGAGTCTGCTTCCTCGGCGGGGTTTGGGAAGGAGACCTCAGTGCCTTGGTGTAAACACAACGCGCGCCTCGCGGTTCACTCCGGCTGTGCGCCGAGCGGGGAGCCGACATTGTTTAATTCCAAATAATAATAAATGTCACCGGTGTCAGTTTATTGCAGAAGGCTTCAGCTGAAGAACTGGGGGCGTCTGGAGAAGGCGCTCCACCTTGCGCCTTCACCCAGTCGGCGGCCTCTCCTGCTGCAGCCGCCTGCTGGGGCAGTCTGGGGCTCCTGCGGGTTGGGAGCGCAGGACCCGCGCGCAGGGGCGGGGGCCCGGCGAGGTTGTCAGGGCACGCGCATCGGGGCGCAGAGCTGCGGGGCCCTGCCACCCGCTCCGCCTTGAGCCTAAGTTTTCTATCTGCGACGCGCGAGCTTGGAAAGGAACGGAGGGGCGAGAGCGCCCGCCAAGCTGCCGTGTTTACCGGCCTGTGTATAGAGCTCCGCCGAGCTCCGGTTCACTTTCAAAGGCTTCGCCCGCTTTCTATAAACAATGAACGAGGTAGCGAATACATTCAACAATCCCGAGTTTGGCAGTCGGGCAGCACCCTGGAACCACTCCAAGGTCGGGCGGGTGGGGTGGAGCTGGGGTGGGGGCTCGCGGCCCAGGTCTATGAAATCTAAGGGCCTTCTCTCCGTCTTGTTTTCCTTGTCCTTCTTTCCCTTTCCTCCTTCTCTCATTGCTCATCCACCCAGACAGCACAGCCTTGCAGCCCATTTTTCTGTATTCGAGGTGGAAGAAATAAATGGCTCTGGGTCGGGAGTCCAAGATTGGGGCGTCTCTCCCCTTCTTCTGAGAACCGAGGAAGATTTCTCCCTGTGCCCTTTGATCAGAATCGAGTCAAGCAAAATACTCATGTTCAATCTGTCTCCCTCCTCCCTCCTCTCACCTCTGTTTTCCATCCCTTTTTTTCTACTTTCTCTCTGCCCTCCCCCCACCACCAACACACACGCCTTTTCTTCTCTCCCATAATTTCCCACGAACCAGCTTACCTTCCAGCCTTCGTAATGATCATTTCCGTGCCCACTTCGTGGAATTTCAGCCACAGTTCTCTTTCGTGGAGAAAAACCTTGATTCCTTCCATACCCTGCAGTAACGGGCAGGGTGGGGGACATCACAGCAGCAAGGGTCAGTGGTGCCAAGCGTCACTCACCACCCCCCTCAACTTCCTGAGCACCCACAAGCCTGAGCCACAAGACAGAGAAAAGTTTGCCTCCGCCTATGCTACAGCAGCGACCTGGGCTGTGCCTGTTCTCCCTCTATCCAGAGAAGCGGGCAACAACTCCTAGATCCTCCAGCATCGCGCTCTCCGTTAATGCCACCAACCAATACAAGCTCCAGAGCAATAACCACAGCAGTGCTTCAGGAGGACTGGGGAGGACAGGCTGGGCTATTTCAACCTGGCTGAAATCTCTATCTAGAAAATCCCATCCGGGGTCTTCCTGTGTAGATACCCAGGTGGGCACTCACAAGACATGCACTCATGCAAACCATGTGCGCAAGTTTCTCTTCAGTCACAGTGGAAGCAAATATGAACATACGTTGAAATAATTTAAAAGCGTGTGCAATTATGATATGTCCCCGGGGTTCAGGGCAAAACACAGAAAAAAGATTCTCAGTGTCTATATTAATGAACTCCCAGGGCCTCTATACACCTAAGGCTGTCCACTCCCAGCGGATGATGGGTGACAGCCATAGCCATCCAGCGTTCCATCTTTAACTGAAAGTTGTTTTACAAAATCAAGGCCCCCCCAAAAAAAAGCGCAAAATATGTTTTCAAATAATTAGTAATAGTGTAAAAAGTGGAGCCGTTTTTCCTTAAGAGTCTGTAAGTTACCCAGGCTGTGCTCTGGAGGGCAGCTTCTGTTAAAATGCATGTGGCATTTTTTTGTTTGTTTGTTTGTTTTGTTTTGTTTTGTTTTGTTTCCAGTGCAAAGGCAGACTTGGTGAAAAATCCTAGGACAATAAGGAAACCCCAAAGAAGCATCTCAGCTATGTGACCTTATGTCATCTAGCCAAGTCACCCTACTTTTTGTACTGTGACATTTACAATAAAATCATGGGGTCTGCTAGGGCCCTGCCAGCACCCAGTGCCTCTGGGGTTAGGAGCTGGGAACGAGGTGAGGTGCCCAGCCAGGCGAGTCCCAGGCTGGGTGCCCTCCTGGCCCAGCCCCGTGCACTCCTCTGCTGGCAGCAGTGAAGGTGGATGGCCGATAGCCGCACCAGGCCTCCACCGAAAGACAAATGGTGCTCAAGCTGGGGCCCAGGCAGAGCTCTCGGAGGTGAGGGCTACGCAAGATCTAAAGAGGGGTCAAGCCATCGCTCACAGGGCTCGAAGCAACTACTGACCTGGTCCTTAATAAGGGGATTGTGGACCAATTCTGCACTTAGTGCTTTGGGATGGGGGAGAGAAAAAAATTACCTGGGCCATGGTTAGCTGACCTCAAATAGCTGCGTGATCGAGATTTTTTTTCCAACAATTTAAATAAATCTCAAAAATCCTCAGGCCATAAAGATAATTGTCCCATTAAGGTGGGTTGCAATACATTGGGATTTGGGGTTGCCAGTATGCTGGAATTTGGGGAGACAGGGCAGAAAACAATGGGATTGAGTAGGAATACAAGGAACTAGGGTAATACCTGGGGCAAGCAGGGAAAACAAACTTGGCTTTGGTCTCTGCAAAGGGCAGCCAAGGTGAGGGCGAGATCTCCTTACCTGCTGGGTGAAGGCGGCCTGTGGAGATGACGGGGACTTGCTGGGGGCTCCTAAGGCGTTCTCAGTTTTGGGGTCACAGGACAGGTCTTTCGAATCAGGCTCCAGAGGTGTGTGCGCCAAGGTGAAGCCCTCGTCTGCGTCAGCCATGGTGCACCACGAGCCAGTGCCCGGGCAAGGTTCTGCTCTGAGAGAAGACGGAGAGGGAGTTGGAGAGAGCAGTTCCAGCAACAAGGAGCAGCAGCGTGGTCTGGTTTCCTGGACCTCTTTTTCTAGCTGAAAGAGGCTGCAGAAAGTCTTACTAATAATATTATTATTATTACCATTATTATCATTACTATTACTTTCTGACCACACACAACCTCTCTCAAAAGGCACACAAGCATTTTTTGCCTCTCTTCAAAGCAGAAGAGCCTCACTTCGCTCCTGCGCAGGCTCTGTCGATAAGCGAGCTGCCTGTCAAATTTGTCCAAACTCCTGCAAGAGCCAATAAAGATAACACATTGATATTTTTGGAAGCCATTGGGTACTAACCAAAAACCGAACCAAACAAAAACCCAGGGCCCTTTAGAGAATGTCTCTTCTCTGTCCATGTACAGAAGGCCCCCAGAGCTTTATATGCAACCTTAGGAAAAGAACATGAGTCTGCGGCCAGTCAGATGCCCTTACTAACCCGCCTCTTACAAAACCAAAAGCAGAAGAGTAAATGAATATGCAAACGGAGACACCAGTTTACAAAAGACAACTCCTGATATCTTTAACAGGTACAGGCCGGAAAGTTAAAAGCTCTTTTAACATTAAAAGCTCCCCTTTTTCCCCAAACTTAAGTTTGACTTGTCAAAAATAAGTACAGGGGCTGGGGAGACAGCTAAGTAGAATAAGCGTTTACCTGGCAAATGCAAGGTCCTGAGTTCAGTCCTCAGTACCGCCAAAAATAACAGTAATAAGTATAAAGTATCCATAGAAAGGCCTAAGGAAGAAACTGACTGCAGCAGGTTCCAGAGAGGAGAGTGCCCAGCTGCCCTGAGTGAGGGGTCTCCCGGTTTTTTAAGCTATCAGGGGCACTTTTTTTTTTTTTTTTTTTTTTGAGCCTCCCAGAGCTGCAGGCAGGGGCTGAAGGCTGCTGGAGGGATCGAACTCGGTCCCTGATAAATGTTGGTTACAGGTACTGAACTGCCCGCCCGCTGCAGGAGAGAGCACGGCCCAGTTTTTGTAGGACCAAAGGACGGAACTCTCAAAACCACAGCTGCGGAGTGGTTACAGCCTGCCTCCTGCTCTCCGACCTTCCCATCGCCTCACCATTTCCAGCTAAGGATTAGCACCACCAACCTGGCTTGAGACTTCAGGAAAGGAAACCGAGACGCCGCGCCCACGACCTTAGCAGCCGCTTGGGCAAAAGACTGGATCCCACCCTGGTCTGCAGTGGCTCAAGGTCCAAAGATGGGGCCGAGAGAACGCGCTGCTGAGGCCCGATCCCCAGGCAGCTTCTTTCCCGTCGCCCTTGCACTTTGGGGGAGGCAGCGGTGGAAGCCCGGCAATGTGCTCACAACAAAAGAAAGCAGGGCCGGCGCCCCCGACACGCACGCCGGTTCACTCCAGGCCGCGGGTAGAATCCCACCCCGCGCCCTTGCCAGGGTCCGGGGAGCTCGGGGCTGGCAGAGGCAAACGAGATGCGCTTTGACAGAACCAGGCCGCGCGTACTGAGGGCCTCAGCGCCGCTCCCTCGGCCGGGGCCGCCTCCGGGGCTCGGCTTGCCGGGAAGGTCCGGGCCGCGCCGCCCTTCGCAACCGGGATCTGCAGGGCGCGAGGCTAGGCAAGTCCGCCATGCGCGGCCCCGTCGGCTCGTGGCTCCCACCCGAGCCGCTCCAGCCACCTCCGGGGCCGGTTACCTCGCTCGCTCGGCGGAGCCGGTGCATTCACCACGTCCCTTCCTCCTTC
Organism: Ctenomys sociabilis; assembly: GCA_004027165.1. NCBI lineage: Eukaryota > Metazoa > Chordata > Mammalia > Rodentia > Ctenomyidae > Ctenomys > Ctenomys sociabilis. The sequence continues at coordinate 26,862 of PVKA01009116.1, forward strand.
TAGCAGGGAAGCCGGCGGTGAGGCGGGGGCGCAGGCATGGTGACTCCGGGCTTCACGCTGGGGACCTCTTGCCCAGCCTAGCGGATACCGCCGCCACAAAGCGGCGGCCCTCTCCGCGGCCCAGGCGGGGACTGCCCAGCTCAGCACACACCTCCTCCGCTCGCTGCTCTCCCTGAACACTTCCAAGCTGTCAGGCGCCAGAGGGGCTCCCAGAGACCCCGAAACGCGGTTCTCGGAGCCCCCGCAGCCCAGCAGAGCAACCCGAGAGGCTCCGCTCCTCCTCGGCACCACCGGAGAAGAAAAGCTAGGAGAGCAGCGAGTCCAAGGAATTTTGTGAAAGTCTTTCCTGAGCGCTGCTTTCAGGGTTAAAGTTCCGGAATTCGAGGTAAGAGCGCTCTCTAAGAGCTCTCTCTCTCTCTCTCTCTCTCTCTCGCTCTCTCTCTCTCTCTCTCTCTCGCTCTCTCTCGCTCTCTCGCTCTCTCGCTCTCCAATACAAGGCAGCTCTGCTGAGCACAGTGACGTTGAGTTACATTGATGCTTATTACAAAGTACAGAAATTGCCTATCCAACTAGGTCCCACCACACACTGCCTCTCTCTCCCTCCCTCCCTCCCTCCCTCCCTCTGCTCTCCTCCCCCCACCCTCTTTTCCTCCCTCTTCCACCTACCACTTTTCCCACTTTTCCACCAGCTTTCTGAAACACGCGGCTCACGCCGCGACTCTGCAGCCCAGACCTGGCGCTCACCCCTCCCCTCCACCCCCTTCCCAACCTTCATCCATCTGCGCTGTTCTGAGCTGGTGGCCGAAGCGAGAAGCGAGCACAAATCACAGCAAACCCTTCTCCCCGGGATGTGCAGTAATCCCCAGGACCGGCCCTGCAGAGAACCCGCTCCGCAGGCTCTGGAGGCGCTGGGAGAGCACGCACGCGCCCCGGCCTCTGCAGCCTCGCCCACATTCTCTCTCCGGCGCTGACCTCAGGCCGAGCTGTGTGACCCCGCGTGGCCGCAGGAGCCTGGGCTGGCTGCCCTGCCGTCTCTCCTCCTGCCCCCACTCATCACCCCCACTCTCAACCACTGGGGATGAAGGCAGAGTAAAGGTGCCGTGGGGTGCGGAGCAAGATCAAAGATGCCAAGAAATCACCCTTGCATCGGCCTGCACCCCGCCCCCACCCCACAGGGCCACCAGACCGCCGGCTGGAGGTGTACACAAGGCAGTACCCAGCCTTATTAAAATAATCAAACAGTCACCGGTACTGGCTGGGGTTTTCATCTCTCTGCGCTTCTCTCCCTGCCCTCGACTCTGAAATGCACCGTTCTGAGGGTGATGGAAGAGGTCAGCAGAAGCAGAAACAGTCAGTTAATAGCTGTCCTGGAGCAGACCAGAGTGGGACACCCGGTACTGGGGCTCAGAATAAATTTCAGGGGTCCTGTCCTGCTTCTACCCCTGCATCCCTTTGTCCTGTTCTTCTTCTGGCCTCTGACTGACACTGGGTCTGGAGTAAGGCATGAAGGGAGGAGAAATATCCTGAGATCCGCTTGAGTGCAGCCCAGGGTCTTCTAAGCTTCCAGACAGGGCAACTGGGGAGAAAACCAACCCTGTACCTTCCAAGTTTGTTTTAAAGCAGACCTCGGCCAAAGCAATTCGTGTTATTCGTAAAAACATCTCTACTTCCAAACTGTGAGCTCTAGGCCTCTGGGCTTGCTGAAGAAGTGTCCAGAATGGAGACCAAGATCAAAACAGGGATGGAAAACAAGCATGGCGGCAAGAGGAGCCCGCGTCCCCACCTCTCTGGTAGAAGGAAGGGGAAATCCAGAAAGATCACTCCAATCCCTTTACATTCACAGAGATTTGGGGGATGAAATTAATTCCCATAAATAATCTGCAGACCCTTCCCAAGAGGAAAAGTCTGGACACCCCAAGTAATAGCCCCGCCAGATTCCCTGACTTCCTGGAGACAGAGCACAGAGTAGGCTACTTTGCAAAACTGGGATTATTATCAGGGGAGGGGGACAATCTGTCCTTACCAGTGACACCTGAGATCAAAATTCGGAAGTATGATGAGCTAATTTTTCTTGCAAGGTGGGGTGAGGGGATACAGCAAGGTGGCACAGGAATGGGAGGCCAGCGGCCCTGAGGCTGAGGAAGTGAGGAGCGAGTAGATTGAAGTCTCCCGGGCCCACACTCACCTCAAAAACTCCCACCTCTTCTTTCTTCGTAGAATCCAGGAGTGTACCTCGCTGAGGCAGGGGCTTCAGGGCTTGCAAGGAGCCTCAAAGCGACCCCTCCTCTTAGGTCAAGCTTCTCTCCAAAGTCTGTCCGGAGGAGCACAGTACCTCCCAGTTCGCAGTTGGCTTGTGGTCTCCAACAAATTAAATATTACTGTTTATTACCAGGCATACCCCAATAAAATAAAGAAGCAGCCAGGCGATACAGACTATCTCACCAGCCGCTGCACCTATAGGACTTGGAGACGTCACCAGGCACGCAGCCGGCCCGCGCTGTCACGCTTGACTTGGGGGGCAGCGGCGGGAGGTTCACGTCTCTATCTTCCTCGGTCAATATCGGTGCTCTCAGCAACAAGTCCTGGACGCCCTGGCCCCGAGGAATAAATAAAGAAACAAACAAACTCCGCGCTCTCCCAGGGGAAATGTGGGTGGTGAATATAAACACACAAATAAGGCCAAGATTGATTTTCTTAGAGCGAAGAAGAGAAAGGGGCGCTTAGCGAAGAGAAGTGGGCACCCACCTCGGTCCCCTTTGGAAAGCAATCGAGTTGTTAGGAAGATGGGACCTCTTGCAAGAGGCCAGGGCTTCTTGGTATTTAATTTTTCTTTTTCTTTTTCTTTTTCTTTTTCTTTTTCTTTTTCTTTTTCTTTTTTTTTTTTTTTTTTTTCTTGCAGAGGAGCTCAGCTCTCAGCAAATACAAGCGGAGGAGTTTCTCCTGGGCTTGCGTTTGGGACGCGATAACCATGCGCCCAATTGCAGAGCAGCACAAAGCAATTACTGGATCATCGCAGAGCGGAAACAAAAAACCGAGAAGTTCTTAGGGAGAAAGAGAGTGGCCCGAGAGGTTTCTCGCAGGCAGAAAAGGCCCTGGAGAGAAGGCTCCTTTGACCAGGTCCAGGGAAACAATTCGTCCCAAAGTAGCCCGGCGGGGGGTGGGGTGCGAGTGGGTGGAGGAGCGAGGGTGGGGTTGTAAAGCATGATTTCTGCGAAGAAAAATCACAGCGCCGGTCCCGCAGAGGAACGAGGCACTCTATTTCGTTCTGTAATAACGACGACAATTATTTCTAGTCTGATCAAAGGGCGCGATTTCTAAGTAGCCCGGTGGTTGTGCGCAAGCTTTTGCGCGCCATTGGAGATCCGCAGCGTTGAGTTCCGACACCCGCGGTGTAGATGCCCTTGGCAGCGGCGCGGGAAGAGCTGGGCCTGCTCTACCCTTCCGGAAGGGTAAGTTCCCGGTCCGCCCAGGAGCCCCTGAGGGAGCCAGGCCTCTGAGTCTGGACTTGTCCCCAGCTTCGAGGTTTGATTCTGGGTTTTGCACCCCGCTAACCCCCAGGGCTTTCCAAAGCATGGCCTGGCTGCAGGCCCGGTCTACCCAGGATGGAGCGGCGGCGAAATGTGCAGGGGCGCCGCCGGCCGAGCAGCTACGGGAGCCAAGGTCAGGCCCGCGGGGACAGCAGGCAGTGGCTTCCAGCGCGGCCGCGGGCTCCCCGGCCAGCCGGGCCGCAGACACCGCCGCTTGCAGCCAACAGAACCCGCGCCTTCTTCTCCACCCAGCTGCGCTGGCTTCGCTTTCGTTTCTCAAATTCCTAACTACCATTCCCCAAATCCGAGGCCTGTTCACGTAGCCTTCTCTTCTAAGAGTCTCATTGCAGCCCGAAATGAAATTCTCCGTGGGAACCCTAGATTTTACGCGTTCCCAGATGCCCAATGGGCCTAGGTAGGCCGGAAGCGGAGGTCTAGGCCCCTGTGGGCAGGAGGGGAAAAATGAACTGCGAATGCCGCGAGTTCCTTCTAGCTTGACTCCTCTCTTTCAAATTTCGGTCGTAACCTCCTGCACCAGCTCAAAAAAAAAAAAAAAAATCCTAGAAGCCCAGCATTTGAGGGCTGTACCTCAGATAACCGAAACTAAAGAGTCCAGTTCGATTTTACAATCCCCATTCTGTCCAGTCTCTGGGCAGCTGACTCCGGATCCTGCCGTGGCAACCTAGGCCTGTGTCCCTCCTTTTGGAAAAATGATGCTTCTCGTAACGAACCTGCTCCGGGCTCGGCTTGCTCCGAAGCGTATAGTTCTCCTTTCGAAAATTTCCACCCTTACTTTAATACTATGAGGGCTGGGAGAGACTGGAATGCTATTTTTTTTAATTAAAACAAAAAGAAAAACAGTGATGACTGTTGATCTCTCTCTTCTATCTCTCGTCTGTTTTTAAAGAAAGTCACATTCAATACTATTAGATTTTGTCTTCTCCAAAAAGAATACACTCAAAAGTCCACCACTGTCCACCTCTCCCAAGATGACCCATCCCCACCTCATGCACCCCGGGCCTCCTCCAGGGCCCCAGAAGTAGACGGAAAGAGCAGATTGCACTGGGAAAATTAATAAGCACAATAACAATAGAAATGATGACAAAACTAAACTTTGACCAACTTATTTTGCGAAAGAAATGGGTCAGGCCGAGGATGGGAAATTTCCTCTTTTCTCAGGGGGTCGCTTTCCCTCTTGCCTAGTGAAATCTGGCTCCATTATATTTTTTCCAGGGCTGCAAGAGTTCCCTTCCCAATGCTTTATTCGACTCGTACTTTTCTACCTTTGACCCGAAATCTCTGGGAAGAATATTGTTGGTGACTGAGGCTGTTGTTGTCGTCGTCGTTATTAATCAATATATAGCATCCTCCCCTAGTGTTTCCACCCCAGCTCCTACTACTGTTGTTCTCCCCCCACCCATGCTCCTGTTGAGAAACTACTGCTCTCTACTCCTCAAGCTTGGAGTATGGTATTTTGTTTTTGTTTTGCTGTTTGGTTTCCTGCTAAGCATAATGAGAAATGGTAGCAGACGAAAGGGACAGAAGTGTGTGCTGGTGGTCTGAAGAGTTGAGGAGGTGCCAGTGAGGGGCCGCTGCTCCTACCCCCTTAGATTTGGAAAGTGACCACCTGAGAAAGGTGAGGGTCTGCCGAGAGAACCTGGAGCTTAGACATCCTGTGAAGGTGGCAGCCCAGAGCCCGCTAAAGGCCCTCCGGGTATAGCTTCCAGGTGGACACAACCAGCAGCCTCCAAAAGGTGTATGGGAGGCAATTCGAAGTCTCTGACTCTGTAAAATGGAGAGGTAGGCTAAGCCCAGCAGGCCTGGGCTGCAGGCAGGGGGCCTGTCTGGATGCCCCCTTCACCATCACTGACGGGTCAGATGGAAATTTGGGAGCCCGCTGCTCTCTGGGGCTCTGGAAAGACAAATTTTCTTTGGCAAACGGAACAGTGTCGCGCTGTCGACACCGCAGACTATTTTTCTTGTTCCCTCTCAGGGTGGGGTGGGGGGAGAGAAAAGAAAGCAAGAAAGAAAGGGAAATTAAATCCACACGTGTTAAGCTTGCTCAAAGGGCTGGATTCAAAACAAGAGATGAAACTACAGTCCCAAGGCTAGCTGCCTGCAGGGCCTTTATCCAGCCAGCCTGGCTGGAGGAACAAGGCGTCCCCACCGGACAGAATTTGATCCCAGGTTTCATAAGCTCTGAACTTAAGGGAGAGGGCGTGTAGATCCCTCCTAAGTCAATGCTCAGAGGTCCGGAACTTTGAGGGGCAAAGAAAACAAAGGAGATTGCAAATGCAGAATAATTACCTCCTTTAGGAAAGCTCAACTTGAAGGCTGCTCCTTGGACCCAAGGCTTCAGGCAAAATCCACCCCAGGGCCAAAATGAGCTAGGCCAGTGATTTTTGAAAATTCCTGAGGTCTGATTAGGTTTTTCTGACTTGGGCTGGCCTTGGTTAAGAGAACCTGAAACTGTTTCATTGATGCCAGAGTAGCGGGTTAAGTCTGAGAAGCTAAACCTTGCTGTCCTTGTACTCCTGTTACCCTGGAGAACTTTGCAGCATTGGAGGCTGTAGGAGCTCCCACAAGCTGCGGAGGAGGTGGAAGCTGCCACCCCGCCTGAAGCTGCCAGTGAAATCTCTAGTAATGACCTTGAGGAGGTGAGGGGAGGTGAAGAGAGGTGGGTGGGGTTCGAGTGACAAGGGCAGCCAAACCCCAAAATGGAAGGATCCATCACCTAAGTGATTGCTTGGTCGAGACCTCTAATTTTTCTTCTCTACCAGCCTGGGGAGCAACCCCGAAGGAAAGGTTTGAAAGTGGAGACTGAGATGCCTTGGTCCAGCCTCCAAATCACACGGAAGCCAGCAGGCCCACAGGATGTTGTGTGGGGAGGTCAATACCAGGTTCCCCAAGGATTGTTTGCACTGGAACTCTGGGCTCCTGGTCTCCATGGCAATCCTGAAGTGCTGGCCACCTTGCCCAAGGACTATGGATCAGATCCGAGACTTGGCTCCTGTCCCGCCGCGGGGGTCTGAAGGTGCTGCTAGGCTGTCTATGCTTTCCAGAGCATTTCCAGTAGGGACAACAGAATGCAGTCCAAAATTCTCTCCTTTACTGATGAGGAGAAAATTAAGGTGTAAATCCAGGTTCCCCAGTATCTTGAGTGACAGCCTCCTGGGTTCAGAGTGATGACCTAGGAAAAGCATGTTCTGGCAGTGGCTGACCCCAGAGGAAACACTGCTGTCGCCAGGTGCCTGAAGTCTCCTTACATCTCCCCGCAGCCTCACTTCACCTGGCACCCTACCTCTGTCCATTCCTCACCTTTGCTGGCCTGGAACAACTTCTAAATGGAAGACCAAAGAGTGGAGAACTGGAAATAGTGGTATTATCTGTGGGATCAGAGCAGGAGGGGGCATATTACCCTCTTTTTCTTCTAGAGGAAAAATATCTCTATTGTGGATGGAACAGCAATGACATTTTGGTCACACTGCATCTTGAATCCCCAGGAGGGAAGGAGAAAGTGACCTTTTTTTTTTTTTTTTAACAGTAAAGAGTGGTTCTAAAAGGCTGAATTTCCCATGTCCATGTTGGAGGCAGCAAAGTCCAAGAAAGAATCAGGGTGCTGCCTGAGGAGCTAGGGCCATGCACTAGTGGGTCTGGACTCTAGGGGCAGAATGACTCCCCTTCTTCTTCCTCCTCTTCCTCTTCCTCCTCCTCCTCCTCCTCAGTTGGTTCCTGCCAGCCTTGCTTCACTCCACCACTGGCCCCATTCCTCTGGAAATCTCCAGAAAGTTAAAAATCATCCTCTACCAATATCCCAAATTCCAATGAGCCATTTGAGCCCCCCCAAAGCTCCCGCAGGCTGGTCCTGCAGCACTCCACCCAGTCTCTTCAAGAGTCTGAAGGTAGCTTGCCAGGCATCCCTTGCACTTCCTGGGCTCCTGATCCCTCTCCTCCCCAGCATTTTGCACCAACATTTCCTGACCAGAGTATCTTAGGCTCTGAAATCTGTTCGTATCTGAGGTGCCACCGGCCCACAGCAGCTGAAGTGTGTGGAGCATTTGCCTGGAGGGAGGAAGGGAGCCAAGTACCTTAGGGTGCATCTGGACCTGGCTGTGGTCTTTTGGGAAACAAATAATTAGGCTCAGAGAGGGTGAAGATGTACCCAAAGTTACTCGGTCCCCATCCTGCCTTTCCTCAGAACCTGTAGACTCAGGTAGACACCGAAAAGGAACCTCAGGCGGAAGCTGTCCTCCAGCCTTCTCCTGCTAGCCTCAGCCTGCTAAGGGCTCTGGGCATTGGTTGAGGTGGAAGTACACGGGCTTTGGAGGCCCAGGACTCCTTCTGTTGAGTTCCTTCTTGTTTCAGGGTGCAGAGGGTGCACCAGGCCAGGCCCCTCTCCTGTCTTTGCTTTGGGAGCTTCCAGGTGCCCGTACAGCCTCCCTCCATCCAGTGAGGATGTCTCAGGAAGGGCCAAACGCAGAGGGCCTCCCCACAGGCCTGCCGCTGCCCATTGCTGCAGGTCCCCGCAGGCACCCTTAGGGACCTTGCTTCCTGCTTGCTGCCCACTCCACAGTAGGTTCCAGGTGCTCAGGCCGCAGCTGGCTGCCAACCCTCCCAACCATCAGGGAGGGGAAGATTTCATAGCAGACCTCAGGCTCGAGTTGAGTCGGATCCCAAGAGCAGCACCTCAGACAGAAACACAAGGGGTCTCCACATCCTCACCTTCAGCTTCCTGCCAACCTCCTCCCTGGCCTGTCCCTCCAGGAGCAGCCCTGACATGCCCTCCATCTCAGAACTCCTCCACCACGCTGTCCTCTGTCCACAGTGTAGGCTCACGTTTTGGGGGTATCTCTCAGATTTCAAATATCACCCAGCTCCCTCCCAGCAAGCTCCCCCACAGGATTCCAGTCTCTTGCTGAGAAGCTTGACTTGCACCTCCTCAGGGGGGCAGCTGCCTCTCTGCCCTAAACCTCCACCCTGAGACAAGACCCAAGTTCCCATCCGGGCCACCCACTGGGGAGGGAGTGGGTGTGTGCTGTGGGTGAGCAGAGCCCAGCCCAGCTCCTATCTTTGCACCACCTCTGAATCTGCATGCTGCTTCAGGACCCTCTCCTGTGTGTCTGTGCTGTCCTGTTGCTTCCAGCTTCATTGAGAGGGATGAGGCATGTTTGTATTCGCAGTACCAGGGGCTGATCCCAGGATGTGTGCCACTGAACTGCACAGCCCCCCACCCCGTCCTCTTGACGGATGTATGGCTTATTTTTGGAGATGGGTCCCCCTAAATTTCTCAGGCTGGCTTGAACTTGTAATCCTCCTGCCTCATCCTCCCAAGTAGCTGGGATGACAGGTGAGCACCACGGCATACGCCAGCTTCAGAGGGGGCATTGAAATATACATGCAAATTTATTTCTGTGTACTAACGTGAAATCAACACCTGAGCCCTTGGTGTCTGAGGGCTGTATTCAGAGTGTCCTCTTGCGACGTGTTAACACTGGGGAAGGTACGGTGAGATTGTCCTGGAGGCCACTGACCACCCAGCCTCACTCGGTCAGACGTGCTCCATCCCGTCCACTGTGAGTGGACACCAGCACTGGGTGATGGTGGCCATGTCAAAGCTCAGAGGCCCCAAGGGCTGCCTATAGGCAGTGGAGGCCACCGGGTCCATATTTGGAAACAAATTCCACAGCCACATCCTGGGAACTGGGCACAAGGTGCCTGAGAGTGAGAAGGCGAGCACTGGCCGTGTAAGTCTCTCCCTGGCCCCCACCTGCATGGAGCCCCAGGCCCCCCGGGAGGCTGGAAGCATGGGATCAGATGCAAGATCTGAGCAGATTCGAGAACAGTTACCATAGTCCTCTGGGCTACAGGCCTGGCAGGGCACACTCACCGCCACCCCTCGGTTCACCTCAGAGTGCCCCAGCCAGCAGCACAGGGGCATCTGCTAACCCCTGACCTTGCTCCCCTCTTGGAGTGATGCACTTCAAGGACCCCATACACCAGCCTGGCCGCGCCCATATGCTTGCGGAAGGCAGTCACTGACCCTGTCCCCTGGTGTGGGCCCTGGGGAGGGCTTGCCTTCCACCCCTTCATATATGTCCATGGCAGTAGCTGCCCACAGCACTTGGACACCATCCTTAGGATGCAGATCCATCTCAGGGCCTGAGCCGGAAGGGCCTGGACCACCACTGCCCCCAGACTACTTGGCCAGTGGGTCCCTCACAGCTGCCACTTCCTCAGCCCTCTGTGCCTAAGGGGGTCAAACAATAAAATGCCCCAGACCCAGCCACATGGAGTGCGTTAGAGCACACACAGCCATGCGTGAGGACCCGCTGCTCACACCATGCAGCAGTGCTGCACACAACAGTCACGGTCATAGCAGGCAGAGGCCCCAGCACGCATGCAGGAGCACAAAATGAACACCATATTCTTCATGTTCACATAAACTCCATGCATATGTAGCAGTGCTGCATAGACACATACACACATGTACACCTGCACACACAGAGTCACAAACACACGCGCACACACAGTGGCCTAGTCAAAAGCCTGCTGCCACATTGTTGGTCATGAACAGCAGCACACCACGGAAGCACACGCACTCTATCTCACACAGGCCAACACCCACAAATAGGCACCTCCCAGCCACACACACAGAGACTTAGCCGCACACCAACTCGGACACACCATCCTGGTCGGCCGTGACTGCCCACGGGCTCATCCGAGCGAGGATCTGAGCAGCAATTCAGCCCCTCTCACGCGTGCCCAGAGTGTGTCCCTCTCACATTCAGCCACCAGGTCTACCAAGTCTACTAGGTGACACATCAACATTCTTCTCCCTCCCAGCCCATTCTGACCAGGGAGGTCCAGTCCAGCCCTTGTGGATGCTCTAGGTGGGCCTGGTCAGGAACCCTTTCCTGTGGCCATGCTGAGAAGCCCTCCTGGAGCCCCTCCAGCCTGAGCACCACCTGCCAGGTGGAGGAGGACTGTGGGCTGGGGCTCCCCCAGCTGTACCTTAAGTCTCAGCCTCCCCTTCCCTGGCCATCAGAGCCCACACAGAGGCCCTAAGGCTGGAACACTGACCCATCCCAGGCAGACCTCAGCGACCAGTTGTCCAGCTCTTTAACTTTGTGAAGCAGGGAACTGACATCTGGAGGAGGAAGGAGGGACAGCACTGCTGCAGGTGCTGGCTCCTGCCTGTCCCCAGCATCCACCCGCCTCCTCGTCCCACTTCCGCTCAGAGCAGCTCTCATCCCCACCTCAGGGCCTTTGCACACACCCTTCCCACCATCCCGCTGTTCTCAGCTGTCCTCTGGGGCCAGCCCTAGCCCTAAATGGTCTGACCTCCCCCTCTGTCCATGCCCATCACTGGTCATCCCCTCACCTTATTTTATTTTCTTACTAGCAATGACCACCAACAAAAGTTACTTCGCTCATGCTCTTTCCTCTTGTGTAAAGCGGAGCTAACTAGCACCCCTGTGGGGCTTGATGAGAATTCAGTGGGCATATGGAACCTACTGAGCCTGGTGCATTGGCTGTCGATTCTGTTATAAGCTTGTTTATTTATTTACAGTGGTTTTCCCCATAGTCAGCACTAGATGCATACATGCTAAATCGAATACACAATTGGCATCACAGGAGACGCATGCGGACCCAAGGTCGAGGGGACACCCACAAAAATATACAAGGACTCAATGAAACACACAGGACTGTAGAGCTCTCCCTGCTCCTCGCAATGAAAGTAAGCACAGCAGCCTGGATGGTGGTGAGTTTCCAGGGGAAATAAACCTCCCGAGCAAAGCCCCAGCTCCCAGCCTTGCTGCCCTGGGCTGCTGCTCACCACGAGTGCCCTTCGCCCCATCCTCAGCCCTTTCCTGTGTCTCTTCCCAGGACCCGGGAGGAGCAGGTGGCAGATAAAGGAAAGTGGCTGGTATTTTATAGGCTTGATAATCTGTCCACTTATCCAGACAGCGTCCTGTCCCAGCTCCCCAAGGGTCCCTCCTGGGACTGGTTGCCCACACCCTCTCCAAAACATTTAGTGCTGGCCTTCCTGCTTCCACTAGGGTCTTCTCCATATTGTTCCCTTAGAGAAGGTTACCCCCCCCGGAAGTCTTTGCCAGGAGGGTTTGTGGGATGTGGCTAGAGGTGGCAGAAGGTGCGGACAGGACCGGTGATGAGGGAGAGCTCTGGCCTCCCTCAGCGGGTCTGCTGTACCACTATTTAATGATGCCAACTATGTTAAACTCTAGGCTCTAGCAGCCTCTTAAATCTGTTTATGGCCAGCACTGGACCCTGAGCTATAATAATAATAAAAATAAAATAAAGGTGTTGCATGGAGGGCCTGGCCCTGTCGCAGGGAGAAAAGGAGCAGCAGCTTCAGGCTGATTGTGCCGGCCTGGTATCCACTCCCTGTGCTCCTGGCCTCCCTGGGTGGCGGCCACTTGGTGCACGGAGGGGAGCCGGGCTGAGGAACAGGACCCTGAGAAAAGCCAGCCTCCCAGAAGCTTTTGCTGGGCTGGTCCCAAACCAGAGCTTCCAAACAGGATCTTCTCCCCCTTCTCAGGCTCAGAGACCTGAAGCCTGAGCCTCCTTGACCCTCAGTTTCAAGTGGGAATTGAAGAGAAGCAGACAGCTAGAGTGGGGACACCCAGAGAGGAAGCCAGCCATCGTGGCTGAGCTGCCAGGTGTGGCCATGCATTCAGACCTGATGCGGGCTCCACCTCACCGTGTGTATGGAGCAGGTGTCTGAATCTCCCCCAGCCTCAGCTCCTCCATCGGTAGGATGGGTCTCCTAAGCCCCACCTCGGGTGGCTGTTGTCAAGGAAAAAGACCCAGCACCATGCTGGTGAAGCAAGTGGCATGGGCTGCACATGGACTTAGGAAGCAGACCACTGTGAAGATGGGGTGGCCAGGGAGCAAGTTAGGAGCAACTGTGAGGAGGAGCTGGGCCTCCTCTGAGCAGGGTTTCAAGGAATGAGAGGGTGGGGTGGAGCGTCCAAAAGGGGAGGCCCCAGGGAGGGGAGCAGCAGCACACCTGCAGCCTCCCTGGGCTACTGTGGCCTCTGCCCCCTGTGGTGCCCACATTCCACAGCCTGAGCTGTGGCCATGGCCTCCCAGGCCCATCTTCCTGAGGGAGGCCACCCCTTGGGGACGGGGCCTGCAGAGGTGTTGCCACCTGGCTACCAGCCAGGCACGGTATGCTCCTCGAGGGAGTGGGCAAAAGGTCAGATGGGAACAGAGACCTCTGGCCTCGAGTCTCACTATTATATTAGTGAGGCCAGAGTGAAGGGCTGGGTGTGAGGGCTCGGTGTCTGCTAGTGGTGGCACAGTCCTCATTGCCGGTATGCTTTCACTTTATTAGTTTATTTCACTTTACTTTGTTATTTTATTTTGAGACAGGGTCTCCCCAAATTGCCTATGCTGGCCTCGCACTTGGCGTGCTCCTGCCTCAGCCTCCTGAGTAGCTGGATCACAGGCATGCCCCGCCATGCCCCACATAGCTGCCCAGTGTTGTGTCCGCCCCTCCCACGGCAACTCTAGACATGCCTCTGTGGCTTGGCCTGGTCATGGGTTATAACAGTGCCTGCTCTCCTACCCCATTGCCTCCTCCATGGCTGCAGGCTGCAGGATGAAGCACATGGAGGATCTACCCAGGTGTCCCAGCCAAAGCCCAGCTCAGATCAGCAAAGCCACTGGTCCCCTGCCCCTGCCCTGCAGTTGACCACAGATACCTAACCCTGAGTCCAGCCAATGCATAGACTCATAGAAAAAAATGAATGCATATTGTTCCAAGCCTCTGGGGTAGGTGGTTACTTGTTTTGTGGCACTGTTACAGCCACAGTTCACATGTGTGATGCTGGGGTAGACACCATGTGCTTCCTCCTTCTGCATAGCACCCTGATTTCCCCTCCCTCCCCTCTCATTACCCAGAGGATGCTCAATTAGCATATCCCACCTCCCAGTTTCAATGATTGGTTCAACAGTGTGCATGTGCCCAAACTCTGTCCAATCAGATATTACCATGGGACTTTGGCCAGAAACATTGGGAAGAACATCCCAATGTTCTCTCTACCGGTACTAGAATTTTAAGGCTGGAAAGCATAACGCTACCAGTGATCATCTTGTCCCTGCAGAGGACAACTGGTCTAGACAGCCAAGCAGCCAGATAGCCCTAGGGCTCAGTTATTTCACTTGCAAAAAGTGGATAATAATTACACCTACTGATAGAATATCTATGTGGGTTTGAATGAGATAATACAAGAAAAGAACATTGTTAGTTTCCTGTTCTTGTTTTGAAATTCTGTACCATTTTTATTGTGTTATGGTGCTTTGCTTTGTTCTTGGTATTTGTTTTTGGGGTATTTTTTCCCTTCTTCTTTAAAGTAAAAAAGTACCAGGCAGGGGCCGGGGAGATGGCTCAGTGGAATAAGTGCTTCCCTGGCAAGCACAAGGGCCTGAGTTCATTCCCCGGTTCTGGGGAAATTTAAAAAAAAAAAAAACAGATTCCGGGTGCAAAGCCATGCTGGGCATCTTGAGCAGGGAGGTTCCTGACCCCACTGGGCATGCCTTTTGACTTGTGGCTTATGGGCAGGTTGAAATCAGCTTCCCAGCTTCTCCCAGGACACCTAGCCAGCAGAGGAGCCAGTGTGACCGCTGCCCGGTGGCTTCACCAAGCACATTCTCTCACACTTCTGGAGGCAGATGCCCAGCACCAAGGGGTCTCCAGGCTAGGTTTCCCACTCAGAGCTCTGGCAGACAGTCGCCCCGGCTTCTGGGACTGCAGGAAGTGCTTCTCGGCTCGCAGACACCCCGCCTCCATCTCCGCCCTCGTCCTGTTGCAGGGTTCCCCGTGTGCCTCTCTAGATCCAACATTCCCTTTTACAAGGTACCAGTCACCCTGGATTCAGGCCTATCCTAATGACTTCATTTAGCGTAATTACGTCTATAAAGCCCTTATTTCCAAATGAGGTCACCCTCTGAAGCATTCAGGCGCTTGGGACTCCAACAGATGAACTTGGGAGGAGCACAAGTCCACCCGTAACAGGAGGGTGGTGCCATCTCACCAGCCCATGGGGCTTGGCCAGACGTGTGGGCACATTTCCAGGGCCTGGGCTACTGAAGCCCACACCCAGGGGCTGGAGAATCCTCACGATGGTGACACCCACCCGGCGGGACTTCTAAAATAGGTGGTGGAAGGAAGACCACCTGGAGCTGACATTCAGAATCCAGACCTTGGTGCAGGGTGACCCTGGATATGTTCTGTATCCTCTCTGAGCTTCAGCTTCTTAATTGTAACAAGAGCTTCATGGGAAAAGAAAGGCATTTAGTTTTTTTTCCACTAAACAAAATAATAGGAATTCTGCAATGTTGTTATGTGCATACTGTCGCCTTCAAATCTGTTGTCCATATTACCAGACCCAAGCACGCAAAACTGGTCAGAAAAATTAAAGGCGGGGGGAATTAAGCATTAAACTATACAAAGTCACGCAGGGAAAATGAGAGTGGCTGTCATAGAGACAGGAAAAAGAATAGGATGGAATAGAGAGTCCAGAGCTCTGGGTTCAAGTCCCAGCATGGAGAGTTATGCACTCTGTGGTCCAGATAGATTGACAAGCTCCCCAAGGCTCGGCTTCTCTTTCCTGCAGTACTGAGCATGGAACCCTGGACCTCTGCACACACCAGGTGAGCGCACTGCCCCTGAGATACACACACATCCCTTCTCCGGCCTCAGTCTCTTAGGGAGATAGTTAAGTGAGCACAGCGTATTTATGCCAGCAGCTCAAAGCCCAGAAGCCAGGTGCAGGGTCAGATGCAGTAGGCGGCTCCGGAAACACATCAGGAGGAAGCAGCTGGGGCCTGTTGTTCTTTCCCTGCTCATAGCTCATAGAGTAGCCAGGCCTCAAGGCACATGAAGAAACAGGGTGACCGTGCTGGGACCGTGTCCGCAGCGTGCTCCGGGGTTTCCCTAGAACAACTCCCTGTGCAGCCAGAGACACCTTTTCAGCCCACACTGACCACACAGACAGCATCCAAAAGTCAGTCTCCATTTCGACATGAGACCCTCATTTCCCCTCTCATGCCCCTAAAAAAGAAAATCAAACAGACCGAGATGCAATATACTGAGGGATGCCTGGGGGTCTGGGGACATTAGGGGTGTGGGGTCTCTCTCAGGCTGATCTACGGCTCCTCTTCTGCTGTTCTGTGCGGGAGTTCAAAGCGTGACCAAGCCTAAGGGCTGGGCAATCTGGAAAAGGACCTTTCGTTTCCAGGTCTGCTCGCCTGCCAGAAGTCATTAACCCTGCCTGGGGCTGAACGGCAGGGGCCTGAGCTGCTGGGCACTCGCACCAGCAACAGCTGTTTCCATCTCTGTGGCCTGGCAGAGTGGGCTGGAAGGCCACAGTCGCGCAGTCCTCCTGCACTCAGTGTGGCGGTACCACTGGCCCATTCCCTGTGGGACATCTTGTGCTACTAACGTGGAGGAGAAGGAATGGTGACACGTCCAGCAAGCGGCCTCACTCCTGTTGCTCTTTTTAAGGTGTAGGGTGGCAGAGATGAGAAAGAGATCCCCAGGGCAAGAGCTCTGCTGGGAAGGAGCTTTGTAGCCTGATTCACAATAACGCCACAGCCTTGTCATGCTGTGGCTGAGCACATTGACAAGCAGAGCTGGTTGGCTGGAGGTAAGTCATTAGACCTCAGTCTCTTCTTCTGTAAAATGGGCATAACCGCATCTACCTTCTTAGATTTAAATAAGATGTCCAGCTGGGCGTGGTGGTGCATACCTGTAATCCCAGCACTCGGGAGGCTGAGGCAGGAGGATTGTTGTGAGTTCAAGACCAGCCTGAGCTACAAAGTGAGCTTAAGGCCAGCCTGAACTGCACAGTGAGACCCTGTCTCTAAATAAATAAATAAATAAATAAATAAATAAATAAATAAATAAGATGTCCATGTATGTACAACACTTGACACTTGGCAGAGGGTTGCCAGATGAGATGAAATTGCTGTTCTTCTATGTGGTACATGCGCAGAGGAAGCAAATATGACCCATGAAGAAAGTCTTCGAGACTTTTTTGGGGGAGGGAACCAGGGATTGAATTTAGGCCCTTGCACTTGCCAGGCAAGTGCTTATTCTACTGAGCTATCTCCCTGACCTTTGAGACTTTTTAAGAGGGGGGAAGAAAAGGTTCCTGAATAGGTTTGTCGCCCTCAGCCTCCACTACTTTGTCAGAAAAGCTTCTATTGTGAGCAGCCACCATGCAGACTTATTGCAAAGGTGAGACCTGGCCACATGCCAGCTGAGGAGCCCTGGGACTGACCATGCCAGGGCTTGGGGCACTGCTGTCCCTTAATCCCTGCAGCCCACCTGTTAGCCCTGAAGTGAATGTCCCCCTGGTCTAGGGCTCAGAGTCTCCTTTCTGCCCATTTCTCTGGACTAACTGGAAAAAAATCAGCAATTATAGTTCTGGGCCATTCATAGAATTAATTTAATTTTCTAAGCCTATCTTACTCCAAAATAAACTGCCAGGGCTACCAAGCACTGGCTTGGAATTTAAATACATATTGAGGGTCTATTATATGTCCAGAACTTTTCTTGATGGTAAAGTCAAAGCAATAATTCAAGTAAAGCAGCATCTCTGCCCTTGATAAGCTCATATTCTATGGGCTGGGCTGTAGCTTGGTGGTAGAGCACTTGCCCAGCACGTGCAAGGCCCTGGGTTCAATTGCCAGAAAGGCAAAAGAGGAGGATGCTCCTATTCTTATGTCTTGCTGATAAACCACTGCTGATGAAGAGCCCCCTTCAGCCCATGTCATCTCCAGCATCTAGAGCTTTTTCTCAACAGATCTTCAGCTGCAAAGCAAAGACTAGAAGCTACTTGCACTGGGAAATATAAACACCTACATACACCCCCAGACACCATGTCTCGAGATGCAGAGATGAGCACCGGCACTAGCTCAAATGTTCTACCAAACGCTCCACTTATTCAAATTTAGACTTCACCACAATGTATGAGATACGGACTAGGATTGTACCATGTTAATGGATATAAATGATTAAGGCTCAGAGAATAAAGGTATTTGATTGATCCGAGCACGGCAGTGTGTGCCTATAGTCCCAGCGCTTGAGAAGTTGACATAGGAGGATCAGGAGTTCAAGGTCCACATGGACTATGTAAAAAGACCATGTCACCAAAAAAGTGATTTGATTTAATAAACAATCACTACATAACCCAGGAGGTTGAGGCAGGAGAATTGTGAGTTTGAGGCCACCCCAGGCAAAGGAGCGATCATGCTATCTCCCCTATCAGGTAACTTAACTGGACCCAGAATCAACATAATACAATGAAATAAAAATAGAGCTATGATGTAGCTTGCTCTGGGAGCGGGCTGTGGCATGAGGCCCTGTGTTCAGTCTCTAGCGCTGCCAAGAGAACCTACCCCAGCAAGGAGCACAGTAGAACCCGCCACACTTGGCGCGGGCAAGCGCCCCCTTCAGGGAAGCCTTGATTATTGCAATGGACTTGAAGACGATGTCCATTCAGGTGGGCTGGTATGGTCAGGTAATAAAGAGTTACATGAAGGAAATCAGGGCCTTTGCGTATTTTTAACTTTTTGGCACTAGCTATCAAACTGAGGACCCCGAGACTGCTAGGCAGGTACTGTGTTCAGCTAAATCCCTGGCCCCGGCCCTTGTGTTTTTACAGGGAGGCGTAGCCTGAATAAATCTTGAAAGCATAACCCAAATCTGTAAGTAGATCTGTGGAGACGCATGCAGATAAAACTGGTGTAACACGGGCTGTGGTCTGGAGGATGTTAACCACAGTCACATGACTTTGAAAAAATGCTCCCAAAGGCTTGATCAGTGAACCCATGAAAACATAAGCCAATAGCCACGGGAGACATGCAAGGACCTTTGCATGGAGGTTTGAAGTAACCCATATTAGGCATCTAGGGAAGAGCTGTCTCCTTCTGGAGCACTAAATCTGTTCCCCACAAAAGTGCACACGGAAACACCAGAAAAACTCAAGAGGAAGGATATTTCCTAAAACAACTGGCCCATACACTTCCAAAACATTCAGGCTAAGAAAGACAGAAAAGAAATTTCCAGATTTAAAGAGAATAACATATCAAGTCAATGCGGTGCAAGATTCTCAATGGGATTCTGCAGTGGTGGGGTGTAAAGGGATGAGGAGGCCATGGAGGTCACTGCCAGGCCAACTGATGGCACTGAAATGTCACCTGTGCTTTGGGTCACGGGACTGAGTCAGCACTGAATTTCTGATCAGGTAATTGTGCCATGAACATGTAAGACAACGCCTTTGGTTTTAGTCAATATATGCTGGTGTGTTTAGAAAAAAGATAGCAGCAATTTCTTCAGCTTAGATAGTTATTAAGAAATAATATTGTTATTTCTTAATGTGTTGTCTGTGTGTGTATGAGAGAGAGAGAAAGAGAACGATCATACTTGATGATGAACCAAGGAGACAGAGAAATAAAACCAGAAAGGGCTGGCCAAATAGCCCAACAGATTAAAGTGCCTGCAAGCAGATACAAGGGTTTGATCCCCAGGCCTGCTGTGCCAGCCCCTCCCCCGGGGCACGCTGAGACTGCAATTGAGACTGGGCATGGTGGCACATGCCTGTAATCCCAGCTCTTGGGAGGCTGTAAACAAGCAGATCACTATGAGTCCAATCTAGTAGTGAGACCCTGAACACACTGTAGAGCCTTCCCTAAAAAATACATTAAAAATAATAAATAAATAAATAAATAAATAAATAAATAAATAAATAAATAAATAAAATAGAACCAGGAGATGAAGGGAAATAGTTGGGATCCTTTAATCTAAATAAGCCTGAAGCCAGCACACACTTAGACTTCTCCAGTTTGTGAACAATGACTTCTTTCTTTCTTTCCATCTTTCTTCCTTCTTTCTCCATAAGCCAATTAGAATTGTGCTTTTGCCAGTTAAATGAGGCCTCCCCAGAACTATGCGAACCTTGCCAGCTGCCACTGTGATCATGGTGTGGCAGGCACCATGCCAGGCAGCCGGTGTGCAGAGACCAGAAAGGCACAGCTCTCCTGATGGCCATGAGGGCTGACCAGCGTCACAGACTCACAAGCAGATGGCTGCAGTGCAGCTACGTCCAGCTCCTTGCTGGAAACACGCTGCCTCTTTTCTCTCTCTGCCCGGGTTCTCACCTGTTGGGACGTGCACAGCATCACCCTCCTTCTCTAGCCCTCATGAACCACTGTTTCCATCATGATCAGGCCCTTGAGGAACCGTAAATAACACCTCAGTCCTTCCCGAGCCAGCCACCTCCATTGCCTATCGGAACAATGTGACTACTGAATAATGTGTATCCATGATGAAGAAACGTGTTTGGAATTTACTAAACTTTACAAATAATCCAGATGGAGAACAGATGAAATGTGTGAGCAGGTGTGTGGTAGTCGTGGTGGGGATTTGTGGTGCTCTTGGAGACAGCACAGTGGCACCTCAGCTCACAACCTTTATGCTTTCCACGACTCTGGTCACAAAGGGAGCTGGATAAGAATCAAATCAAATGCAACGGTGAGATTCGATGTGGATCTTATGGGGCAAAGTTGCTTCAGTTCTTGTTCAGTTTTTTTTTTTTTTCTTTCTTTCTTTTGGATTATTTGGTTTTTTAAATTTTTATTTATTTATTTGTTTTTGGTAGGAGAGTTACAACAATTAATGCATTGCATATTGTTGTCTTTGTAGTAGTCAATCATAGCACAGGATGCAGACAGGATATCCTGTCCAAACATTATTAGTACAAACCTTTCTTCTCATTGAATTATGAGGAAGTAGCTCTATATCCATCCTAACCATTTTGCATATACAGATACAAAATGGTCCCTCATTTATATCACCTTTTTTGTTTAGTTTTGTCAGAGATGGGTATTCCACTGCCATCCAAATACTGTAGGTGCATAAATTAGCAAAATATTCCAATATAGTCCAGCAGTCCACAGCAGTAGTGCAGTATCCACAGGACTGGCAATGTCCTAATCTTATGTTTGGCTTGTAACCAGAATTGTAGAGAGAATTAAGTTTGTAAGTCAAGGTGCCACCGGACCTGAGAACAGATTCATAGGTGGAGATTTAATTTATTAGGCCTGACAGGCCATTAAAGATATATGACAAATAGTAACTGCACACTGAGTCACGAGTCAGGGTCAGGAGCTCTTTAGAACATTTTTTTTTAATTTATTTCTTCGGGGGCTGGGGAGATGGCTCAGTGGAATAAGCACTTCCCTGGCAAGCACAAGGGCCTGAGTTCAATCCCCGGTTCCACAAAAAAAATTTATTTCTTTGGTACAAGGTCTTGCAGTGCAGCTTGGACTCACAGTGATCCCCCTGTCTCAGCCTCGCCAGCACTGGGATTATAGGCATGTACCGCCACACTCAGTTTAAGTGGCCCACGTGGTATGCCGGGGATGGCCCGTGGTACCTGGGATCAAACCCGCATCTTTGCTCTTTCCAGGCAGGGACTTAGACAAACAGACTATCTGCCCAGCCCTAGAATATTTTTGTCTCATAAAAATGACTGTACTGGGGCCGGGAGATGGCTCAGTGGAATAAGTGCTTCCCTGGCAAGCGCAAGGGGCTGAGTTCAATCCCCAGTTTTGCAAAAAAAAAGAAAAAAAAAAAATGACTATGCTTGAGTCAGGAATATAGCTCAGTGGTACAGTGCGTAGCTAGCGTGCAAGCCTTGGGTTCAACAAAAAGAAGACTACCTGGAGTCCTGGAACCTTACTTAAGCATTTCCACAGGTCAGACAGAATCATGGGGATTCGTCAGCTCTCCCAGGTGACGACCACATTTCTGGATGATGACATTTCCACCCCTTGGACAAGAAGGCATCAACAACCCATTGCTCGGTTCAGGCCTAGATCCCACAGGCCTGGTTTGCGTAGTCATCTGAGACTTGAATTTAACTACGAACCTGTTCCTGGCCTGGTGACGGCCAGCCACCAAGAGGCTGGAGACTAGAGCTTCCCGTGATGCTGCATGCTCTTGCTAGATGTTTTTTCCTTCTTAACGGTACGGGAAATTGAAGTCAGGGGTTGCCAGGCAAGCAACCTACCACTAAGCTACGCCCTAGCTCATGACGCGCTTTGCACTCATTCCTCGGGCTGCCACTGCAAAGCTCCACAGCCTGATGGCTTCTTCAACAATGTTGACATAATTCTGCCTTGCTTCCTTCCGAGTCTCTCTCCTCATCCTGCATGTGGCCCCGCCCGGCTGGTCTCTCCTGGCTGGCTTGTCCTCGGGTCCTAATCTCCTGCTCTTACAAGGAAACAAACCCCACAGTGCTTTAATTGATTACCTCATTCAAGGTCCTATTTCTTTTTTTTTTTTCTTTTTTTTGCAGAACCCAGGATTGAACTCAGTCCCTTGCACTTACCAGGCAGATGCTTATTCTACTGAGCCATCTCCTTGGCCCCCACAATGTCCAACTTCAAAATACATCCCCTTCTGAAGTACTGAGGGTCATGATTTCAAAATAGGAAGTTTTGGTCAGCGAGATAGCTCAGCGGACTAAGTGTCTTCTTAGGCAAATGCAGGGACAGAGGTTTGATCCCTGGCACCACATGCCACACTGGCCCCACCCTGGGCACACTGAGCAGGCCAGTGAGACCGGGTGTGGTGGTGCACACTGGTAATCCCAGCACTGGGGAGGCTGAGACAGGAGGATCACCATGAGTCTGAGCTGTGTAGTGAGACCCTTGTACCAAATATATACATACATATAGATTGAAAAAAATTTTAACACAAGACAAACAAAAACAAGCCCACAAAACTCATACCAGCTTCAGGTAAAGCTCACAAGATGCTTAGGTTTAGAAAAATGAATTTGAAAACAGAGAACAGATAGTACTTGGCTAAGAACAAACGAAAACCAATAACGTGAGTCCTGCATTAACGGAGTTTTGAGAAATAATGACCTCTGTTAGTCCAAATTTCTACCAGCCCAAGACAAAGCCACTACAGCCCACCTGTGGTCACCCTCACGCCCACATTCATCCCTCAACCTGCAATGATTTGTTGTTTGTGGCCCTGGGCGTTGAACCCAGCACCTCCTCGCTGATGTGTCTACTTGCTGAGACAAGGTCTGGCAAGGTCCCTACGCACCCAGTGCCGGACACAGACCTGAGGCCCTTCTGCCTTCGCTTCCCAGAGAGCTGGGATGGTAGATAGGTGCTGCTGCCCTTGGCCCTTACACTGCTTCTAACCTCCAACTAACGACAGTGACAAAGCCATACAACTACCTCATATGATACAAGTACTCACAGTGAAAAACATGCAAAGTCCGCCTTGTACCCTTTGTCTCTGGATAATGCCCATGTTTCCAGCTGATTTACACAACTATATTCCTTTTCTTAGTGAGGTTTCTTGTTTGTTTTTGCTTTAAATAATTTATTTAACTGAAATGGACTTATATTTGCTTCTGAAGTAACGTCCATTAATGTTGATACATCTTTTCCCTGTGATGATTTACTGGGTCTTCAAGCCAACATAAATATTTTATAAATATTTGAGTATTTGGGTATACACCTGTACATTACCTCAGCAATGTCTTTCAGCAAGAAAAACACTGAAGAGTAAAGACTAGACACAATTATTAGGTACAGTGAAAATCTGCTGCAAATATTTCTGAGGTAAGAAGGCACCATGTACCTGTTCAACTAAGAAAATCATCCATACAACACAGGATTTTATTTTTATGTAGGACCTAGAACACTTAAGCTGCCAGTGAGGTACTGAATGGCAGAGCAACACCCCCAGCTTATGCCACGAATTCATGGGGAACAGGTTCCAACAACTCAGGCTCCTCCCCACTGGTCCTCACAAAGTGTGCTTCTCTGGGAGGGGCAGGCTGGCGCTTCAGTTGAACCCAGGCACCTTTCTCTTTGGCTTCCTTCTTTGCCTGATCATTTCCTTGACACTTTTCAGGAAGCCATCACTACTTTTTGAGTGTTTAATATGCTCAATATGCACATTAATCCTCTTGGCAAGTATCTTGCCCTTAACCTGCTTGTTTACAACGCCAACAGCATGCTGGGTAACGTTGTAGACTCTTCCCGTTTTGCCGTGGTAACATTTGTGAGGCACTCCTTTCTGCACAGTACCCATTCCCCTGATGTCTACAATATCAACCTTTTTTGTAGATTCGCATGTATGTGACCAAAGGAACAACCCCATGTTTTCTAAAAGGCCTAGAGAATACATACCGGGCTCCTCTCCTCTTGCCCTTTGAGTTGGTCATTTTGGCAACTTACTGGAAGATGGCGGTTCCAGCCAAAAGGAGGTGTTTTATTTTAGAACAATGTCTCACAGCGTAGCTCATGCTGGCCTTGAACTCACCAAGTAGTCCCGGTTAGCCTCAAACTCAAAACAGTCCTCCTGCCTCAGCCTCCCAAATGCTGGAATTACAGCCATGCACCACCACGCCTGGCTGATTGACACACATAAAAAGTCCTTACTCTATCGCTCACCTTGCTTTCAACACCTTTCCGCCTCAGCCTGGTTCCTTCCTCACCACCAGCTTTGGAAAAGTGAACCGGCCACTGGGCTTTTCGGGCCTGGTGCAAGAGCAGGTTTCAAGCCGCCGCACTGCGTGGGTTCCGCTCCATGTTCTGCTCCCCTGGGGACACGTCACACTGTCTCCCTGCCACCAGAAGCAGCCAGCATCTTTCATCAGGTCTTCACCCTGGATTCTGGGGCTTTATTACCAAAGGAAAATGGACCCAGTCCAGGGGACATCAAGGGGTCCCAGCCAGGACCAAGACGGAGCATTTCCTGTACATCCTGGCTTCAGGCAAACCAGTTTGAAGAGAGGCCAGCTGGCTGGGTTTGAGCTACCAGCAAGCTATTTTTGACATAAAAAGAAGCTGAATCGAGCTGATAACTGATTAAAGAAATGTTAAGAACAGCTAGTTGGGGTTTTAATGTCTTGGCAGCGGTGCATAGACCAAGGAAAGATACTGATTTGACCAGGAAAGTTATTTTGAAAGCAACTAATGGAATCCCAGAAAGCGACCAAGGGTTTGCCAAACAACTGTTTGATGGAATTTATCTAATTTCCATCTCTCTATGACCTAAATTTGTTTATGTATAGGAAACAAAGCCTTATATTTCTATAAGCCTTAAGTGGAATCATCAATGAAAAAATCCTACTAACAATACAGTGCTGTCATTTTCTCTCCTAAAGTAAACTAATTTCAAAAAATAAAAAGTAAGCTAATTTCAAAAGTTTGGATGAACATTTCTAAAATACTCTGTGCACACATGGAGCAAAAAAAGTTTCTGGATGTCCAATCTTTTTGTTTTCAGTACTGGGCATGAAGTGGGGATCTTCATACAGAGCTATGTCCCCAGACTCTTTCCTCCTCCTCTTTCTCCCCCTCCTCTTCCTCCTTCTCTTCTTCCTCCTCTTCCTCCTCCTCCTCTTCCTCCTCCTCCTCTTCTTCCTCCTCCTCTTCCTCCTCCTCCTCCTCCTCCTCCTCCTCCTCCTCCTCTTCTTCTTCTTCTTCTTCTTCTTCTTCTTCTTTCTTCTTCTTCTTTTTAAATTTTCAAACAGTATTTTACTAAGTCATTCAGGCTGGGCTAAAACTCACAATCTTCCTGTCAGCCTCCCAGAACACTGGGATTACAAGCACATGCCACTGCTCCCAGCTGTCCCGCCAGGTTTAAACTATAGACAACAATGTCTTTAAGTGCTCTTCAGGTCTTTTCTGTCTTTGTATTTTTGGTGTAGGAGATGGCACCCACAGCCTTGCTCAGGCCAACCGTGTACTCTAGGGCTGAGCTACAGCCCCAGTTTTGCTCTTTTATTTTCAATAATTCTAAGAACTCACTTAGCCCTCATCTGCATCTCTTCACAACAGCCTGCCCCTGCAAGGAAAGAGTGCACCATTTATCCTTGGTACCTCAAGCATGACGTACTCAGAAAGCTCTGTCTGAGGAAAGCAGTTGTCAGCTGGTCCAGGACAGCTGTGTGTTTTGATCCTCTGCTTTTTTTTTTGGGGGGGGGGCCTCTATGTATATGGAGCGATTAGACAGAAAAATTTAACTGATATTCCAGCTGCACATTTATGAAACCAAATATATAAAACCAAGCACCAGGGGTTGGGGAGCTGGCCCAGCAGCCTAACCTGTACAGGCCCCAGGCCCCTGGGCACACCGTGCCAGCCACTGACACTGGGAGTAGTGGTGCATGCCTGTAATCTTAGCACTGGGGAGACTGAAAACAGGGGGACCACTATGAGTGAGAGCTGCAAAGTAAGACCCTAAATGAATAAATAAATGAATAAAGGGACCAATGCAGGATGCCATCTGTGAGGAAGAAGCTCTTCCACTTGATAATATTTTGTTTCTGTTATTAAAAATAAAAATTGAAATGAATATGACCACGTGTTAATATGTGTTTATCTGGGTGTGGGTACATAGGATTTGACATGCTGATCTATGTACTTCTCCAGATTTAAACAAGTTTTTTCTATGCACAAAGAAAAAAGCCACAAAGTTAGTGTTTATGTTCCTACACCGAAAAGTCCACATACACACACACACACACACACACACACACACACACAGAGCATATTTAGGATACCGCTCTCCTATTTGTTTTGGCTTATTTTCCTGGTAAAGAGGAGGGATATGTTTAATTGCTAATTACAAAAAAAAAAAAAAAAAAGCCCCCTTCACTATCCAAGTACACAGCAATTTTTTTCTTTTTTTGCAAGAACAATGAAGTCCCTTTCAGAACGCATCCCTAGGGAAAGGTTTAGCTGCCACTGTCCCATCTAGAAGGTGCTGGAACCTTCAACTGCACCCTAACACACAGAGCCCAGTGAGCCTTACTGCACGCTCTGTCACCAACCAGACCACAGAAGAATGCAGGGGAAATCTTGTCTTCCAATAGCCTCACCCACATTTTATGCCAAGTTAAGATTTAGTTTGAGCAATTTAATGTTTGGACATACATCCAACGGGGCATGAATTTTTATCTAGGAGAATTCGTTTCCAAAGTCAACAGATTATAGTTTGTGCATAACACAGCTTTCAATGTGTAAACGACACCCAGCTTTTTAATAGGACCACAGATATTTTCAAGCTGAATGCAAATTTCCTCCCTCATTGAGGTCTACCCACATACATGGCCAGATTCTGGAGTTCAGGCATTTATTTCAACTACTAAGGTAATGCACACACATGCAGGTACACACACATATGCACACACACATGCACTACACACGGAGCAGTAACAGAAATTCCAGCTGTGTTACACAATACCTTCTTGTCTGTCCCTTTTGAAGAGGCCAGGATCAGAAAATCTCAGCATCTTTCCCCTCCCCCAACATGGCATGTTGGAAGTCACCTGCTGACAGGGAGAAACACTTCCACAGCAATTTGTTTAACAATGGATCTGAAACACCATCACTTATTCCTTCCTGGGAGAATACTGCAACAATACACAAGAACAGAAGCACAACTGCTCCTCAGTGTCTTCACAAGTCAGATTCATGGAGCCTTTTCTCTGTGCCAGACAGAACCCTAGATGCTTTATTGTATTCAAACCTCAGAGCAAACTTTAAGGCAGATACTAGTGTCACCCCCATTTTACAGAAGAGAAAACCAAGGCAGAGAGGCTGAGGTACTCAGCAAAGGTCACAGAATTACAACCTCACAGACCAGTCTGTGGATTTGGTAACTGGGTGCTTATGCACAGCATAAGACTTGAGAGCTTATTATTTGAACAAGATGGGATTAGTCATCTAGCAAATTTATCCAGAAAAATATTTGTGGGGCCACTGCTGAAAAAGCCTTGGAAGAAGCTGCAAAAAAAAAGAGAGTGAGAAAGAGATACGTTTTCTGCCTAACTTGAAAAATAAAGTTAATTTTAAGAAATTAACACACATTTGAGCCCTGCAATGCACAATGCTTTGGATACCGTGGTGCTCGCAACTATTTGCTGACTTAGCCATCACTCTGTTCCATCTGCTAAAACACAAATTATTCCTGGTGTTTCCTGGGGCATTGCCCTAGTAGGACCGAATGCACTTAGAACTTCGAAGCCATCCTCTGCAGAAGCAAAATCTGCAGATAAGAGGCAACTTGGTAACAGCCCCAGTGCCTGTGTTTAAAAGCTCCTCCCGGGAACCTTGGCCCCACATCCGGATCTGAGCCGAGAGCACTTCCAAAGCCAAATTCTCACACCCCATTAGCTTTCAGGAAGGCTTCGAGCTGGCTCCCAGGACGGGACATGGCCTGCCAGGATTTATGGGACCTGCAGTAGGAGCTGGACAAAGGGACAGGAGTAGGCACCAAATCTCTCTGCAGCCCTGAGTCCCCAGGCGGTGTCCTGGGAAAGTTGGAGACACACCTGAGTCATCTCCTCTATCTCTCCCAGCCCCTCCCTGTGGCTGATCATTCAGCAAATCAGTCCTCTTTGGCTTTTCATTAGCACCAGTTGGCCCACTTCAGGCTGGACTTGGCTCCTCTTTTTCCAGGATTTTATTTCCACTTACTAAATTGTAAGTGGTAGGCGATAAGATGAAAATTTATGGATGGGGGAGACTGGAAAAGCTGGGGAGTAGGGAGGAGAAGACAAGCGTGCTGGAGATGAAGTGAGTCGGGCTCTCATTCTTTACTTTGGGAAACAGACAGTCTTGGTCTGAAGGCATCTCTACTAGGTATGTGAGCTTGGCTGAGAGATTTGCCACCAAGATCCTCAGTTTACACACCTGTAAAATGGGGTTAAGGATCCTTCTTTCTCAAAGCTGAAGTCAGAGTGAATGAGCTATTTAAAAACAACTGGCACAGCCTCTGCTTGTGGCCCACGCTCTTCAGACAGTAACTATTATTTTGAAAAGCAGAGAGGAAAAAACAGAGGGCAGCAGCCAGTTTCTTCTATTGTTTTTTTCAGTGTAGTTAAAATCATGTATAAGGGCCAGCAAGATAGCTCAGAAGACTAAGCACCTGCTTAGGGAGCACCAAGGTTCGAGTCTCAGCCCCACAGGACATGCAGGCCCCACCCCTGGGCGCACAGAGCTGGCCACCAGAGCTGGCCACCCAGGATGAGCAATAGTGGCCCATGCCTGTAATCCCAGCTCTGGGAAGCTGAAACCAGGAGGACCACTACGAATCCGAGCTGCATAGCGAGACCCTGTACCAAATACATAAATATATAAATAAATACATGAATAAATAAAACTAAAATCACGCACAAAGGCTGGGGTGTGGCTAAGTGGCGAAGTGACAGCCTTCTGTGCACACAGCTCTATTTCTTGACCTGAAAAGCCAAAATAAGTAAATCCAGCACAGGTAAGACCCGTGAAAAGCAAATAGAAACACCCTGGGAAGGCAACAATGGACACGGAGTGAGAAGGGAAATCTCTTCCTCCAGGGCCAGGGAGATGGCTCAGTAGAGTAAGCGCCTGCCTGGCACAAAGAGGGTCCTGAGTTCAATCCCCAGCACTGCAAAAAAGAAAAAAAAAAAAATCTTCCTCCAGGCATTCAATGAGCCATTTTGTGGGGGTAACCATGGTGACAGAATATTGTATACCTTTTTGGAGGGTCTCCACATACACATAACAAACATACAGCTACATGTTACACAGATCGATCTGCCCCTTGCTTTTGGCCTTTATCATCCTTTTTGTTTTATTTTATTTTATTGAAGTACAAATATCGATGAGACAGTTTTAAGATACCTTGACAAGATGGAGTTGATAAATTAATACATTGCAAACTGTTTTCATAATGTTTTGGTATCATAGAGGGTGCATACATGATATTATACTTACAGACATTATTATACTGTATGTCTCTTATCAGTAAATGAAGAGTGTAGCTGTTTGCATATCTTATTTTTTATACCTGAATTACATCAAAGGTTCAATAATAAATACTTTCTACCTTGTTATTTTCCTAGTGGTTGTCCATAGTACTAGAAGCCGACATAATATCCTGTCCAAACACCATTAGTGCAAATCTTGCCTCTCATAAGATTATGTAGAAGCATGGTGTTATCTATCCCAACTATACTGTCCATACACACACATGATTCTTACTTTCTATACTCCTCCCTTTATCTACACCTGTCAGAGATGGGCACTCCATTATCATTCAACAAATTTAGGTGTGGCCTTTATCATCTTTTACTGAAGGCCTAGAAATCCTTTCATAGCTGTACATACAGAAAGCACTCAACTTTTTCCACAGCTGCATGATATTTCACCACTCTGATTACCCATATTCATTTGACTAGCTTTCCATTGAACTCCACTGAGTTGCTTTCACATTTTTCCTCTTGTAGTAGCCCTGTGTACAACAGCCTCCCATGTACATAAACTCTGCAAATGAACGGTCACATCTGCAGAATAGATACCTAGGAGATGAAATGTAGTGTCAAGGGACAGTGGACTCTCTGTCTTCATGGCTGTACCACATCACTCCCGCAGGGTACTAGGAACCCTCTACCAACTTAAGAACGCGTCTTTCTCCACTCCCTGCCTGGTACTTTATGTACACTAAATATGTTTGTCTGTCCCAATCTTCTTAGCAAGTATCAAGCTGGCTTTGGCTATATCAGTGGTTTATAAAATAGGGTCCAGCCACTTGCTACTTGCTACTCCTTCCAGAAAGCCAGACTTAAAGAGTGTGTTGTTCTCAAAGAGGAGCTGTAATGTTGCTACTTGGAATTCTTTCTGGCAATCAATTCATACAGCCCAGCCTGGGTTCCCAGGAAGCCTAGCCTTGCATTGTGCCTGGCTCAGGAATGCCAGCCTTTTCTCTCTGATTTGAATTGCAATCTGTGCTCAAGGCCTGGGAGGAAGTGACCTCTGATTAATGGGAAGCTTTGGAAGGTGGATGGGGTGGAGGGTCCTGGGGGTGGCCGAATGGTCAGATGCTAATGTTCTCATCACTCCGGGAAAGGGCTAGCAGTGTAGAGTTCCTCCCCTCTTTGTCAAACCGAAGCAGTGAACCAGGTAAAAGATGGATGATGGTGGCTCTGAACAGCACATTACAGAACATGAAGCTTTTCATTCATGCTGTATTTATGGGTTAATATTTACCTAATACATATAACAATGGATGAACAGCTGTTGAGAAGGGGAGCCCTCGGGGGCTTAGAGGAGGATGGATAGAAATCTGTGATGGGGAAAACGGTGAGGTGGTCCCACAGGAATTTTGATCTTGTGTAGTTTGTCTGTCTTCTTGAGACTCTTGGCTAGGGTTGTTCTTGGACTCCCAGAACAGAATGAGAATAGTCAGATGCTGGGTGAAAACACACAGCAGTGGTAACGGGCCTTTTGCCCAAGCCTGAAACACAGCACAGAAAGCTAGGCTTCTTTTTGATCTCTGGTCTCCTCCCTGCCCCCTGGCCCATACACCAGGCCCTGGAGAGTTTGCTAACTAAATGCAGGATTCCTTCCTTTGGCTATGAGACTCTTTCAGGGTTCCACTAGACTGGCATGATTAGTTTTTAGTTGCGTTTCCAGGAATCAAGAAAACTAAGTGCTAAGCCACTCAATGAGCTAGTAGAAGAATGAAGGAAGAAAAGAGAAAAAGTAAAATGAAAGAAGTTTGCTTGGTGGCAGTATGTGAAATAGTGTAGATAAGGTAAGGAAGAGATGCCAGAAAGGGGAGCCCCAGCAAAGGTAGAAAGAGAAATGAGAACACTGAAGGTGCGCAGAAAGTGGGAAAGGAGGGTGTCTCAAGGAAAAGGAGGAGGAGGGAGCAGGGGAGATGGCTCAGTAGAATAAGCACTTGCCTGGCAAGTGCAAGGGCCTCAGTTCAATCCCCAGTTCAGCCAAAAAAAAATTCAAAGAGGAAAAGGAGGAGGAAAAAAAAAAGGGAAGAGAAGAAGGCAAATGGGAGGCCACGGAGGTAGGAGAGGGGATGGGGTGGGCTCCACACAGGGGAGAAAAAGCTAAGAAGACAAAGAAGAAAGTAAAAGAAAAAGAAAAGCCAAGCGATGAGATGCGAAGTCCGAAGTCCGGGGAGCTTTCTGCCTGGTAACTTCCCGAACTTCTTTCTCACGACCCTTGCCTTGCGAATTTGTTGCAGCCCCAACATCCAGCCTACTAAGGGAGCTGTGGCTCTGGCTGCAGGCAATAGAAGCATTTTCCATGAGACCTCATGGTCTGCCACGGCCTGGGCCGGAGGTCCTCGCTACACTGTACGAGAGACCTACGGCTGGGACGCTTAGATGCTTGGCCTGGCGTTTCTTCGGCCCAGCTGGCACTGGCTAGGTTACCGGGTTAGGGACACGGAGCTCCAGCCCTGATCACCACCCTCCTTTCCGGCCACTGAGACCACGGAGACTGAGCACCGAGGCTGCCCAGCCTAGGAACGGAGCCAGGAAGCCCGAGCCCGCTCAGGAAGACAAAGTGGAGATCTACAACTCGCCTCCCTAGACCGACCAGATTTATCTATGATCAATCTATGACATTAAAGAAAAACTATAATGTACACATTTTGATTCCTTCTGTGCCTTCAGCTTCCGAGGTCCGAGGTTATAAAATCCGGGGTCCTGGCAATAGGTCCTCACCTCACCCCTTAGGGGTCCCAGGGCTCCTAAAGTCCCCTACACTGTAGCAAATAATCACGTGGAAGTCGGCCAAGAATAACTAGAAAATAAACATTGCTGAAAGGCCTGGGGCGCAGACTGCGGGATCCCTCTTGGCCCCAACTGGCTCTGGGTGCGCCCCAGCTCCATGCGGACTGCCAGCCCGTACGTAACCCTAGAACTGCGGCTGCTCAAAACAGGGGAAACTGCTGGCTTTTGTCCCCGCTGCCTTTCCTAGGAGGAAAACTGTTGCGTTAAAGGATCTCTGAAAACCAAACCACTTCAAACCCCATCGGCAACAAAAACAAACGCTCGCGAGAGAAAGTTTTCTTTTTTAAGCTCAGCAGTTTTCCAGCGAAAACCAGAGATCTTCCGCGCTTCTTTGCACGGGCTCCATGCACTCCCGCTGTGCCACAGCGCCGTAGCCACTGGTCCATCCTTACTGCGCGAACGTGGCGACGTGTTATGGGTGCCAACGCTCGTGCTGATACATGT
This sequence comes from Ctenomys sociabilis, assembly GCA_004027165.1. Taxonomy (NCBI): domain Eukaryota; kingdom Metazoa; phylum Chordata; class Mammalia; order Rodentia; family Ctenomyidae; genus Ctenomys; species Ctenomys sociabilis. The sequence continues at coordinate 59,482 of PVKA01009116.1, forward strand.
GTGTGCATGTAGATACACATGTGTGCGCAAATATGATCCTGCCTGCAAGTAATTGTCTGTAAACTCCGCCACTCTGGAAATGTAAACACGCGCCAATGGTTCTTGTGCGCAAATAATTCTAGGCCCACGTGCCCACGCGACTTGGGGTTCACAAGTACCTTTACGTGCGTGCAATTCTGTGGGCAAATTGTTCCGCGCGCAAAAGATCTGTGTGCGCGTCAAAGATTCCGCTACCGCGAGTAACTGCGTGTGGGTGTGCTGACGGCTTCAGACAGCTGAGGAAGGGCCGGGCAATCCTCTCTCTTCAGGGGGCTGCTGAGCGCTGGCTGCTGCTCTGGCTGGGTCCCCGGAAGCAGCGCAAGCGTTGCTTCCCTTCCACCCCTGCGCAGAAGAGAAAGCTGAAAGCGGAAGGCGGGAGTGATTTCGGGTGCTCTTGGCCTCCCCCAAGCTTTCTACACCGCGAGCTCCGGCGCGATCTTGCCACGGGTCTTTTCGGCACACCCCTGCGCCTCGCTCAAACACAGATTTCCCCCTACGGCGTGCGATCTCGCTGCCTGCGGGGCTTCCAGCTGCCTTTCAAGAGTGACTGGTCCCTGCCCCTGATTTCCAAGAGCTTAGGAGCCTCCACGAACCTCCCCTCCAAGAGAAATCGAAAGTTCTTGCGTTTTGTTAGCCGCAGCGTCGGCGCTGCGAAACTGCAGTCCCTAGGCGTAGAGAGAAAGGTGGGCTAGGAGACGGTGTGACCCCCGCGGGCACTAAAGTGGGGAAACGTCCTGCTCCGGCAGCCGGCCTCTCCCAGCGCGCACACGTGCGCCCACAATTATAATACAATATAACACATCGTAATATCGGGTATTATACCGCGTTTACCTTCCATTAGGATGTGGATGTTGTGTTAGGCTGGGCTTATGTGTTTGTTACGACGTGCCGCTACGCTGTAGCTCCCCACCCCACCACCACGTGCCCCGCGCCTTCTCGCTTATTTCGTGCTCCGGGCAGGCTCGTTTCTCTCAGTCGGCTCCCAGGCCGGTACACGGAAAGAATGACCTTGGCTGCGAATGTCACCCAGCTAGAAAGGGGCAGGGCTTGGATTGGAACCCACAGCCCCAGGACTGGCCAAGAGGTGAAAATCACACATCCACCCAGACCGCTGGACAGGAAGGTATCCTACACCACACGCTGCTGTTTCTGGAATAGTCCAACAATATACATTTATTTTATTACCTTCTTCCCATCTGGCTGAGGAGAGCCGCTGCCAGCCCGGCAGACGTTCTGCAGCCCTCTGGCTGGGAGCTCAAGGCGGCCTGGGCTCGGGCTCCCGGGGAGGAGGAGAGCCCGAGTCTCCGTCCAGCCTTGCCTCTCCTCACAGCTGGGAGAATCGCTCTGTTATCAACACTGGAGGAAAACCAGGTTCAGAGATGTTAAACTGTCCGACACCACACAGCAAAGTTGAAAGAGGTTTCTTTAGTTATGGGGTTCAGATTCCAAAAGCTACATTCATTCGTGCACTCTGTGTCCCCCCTTAATTAGAGTGGGACAGTGAGGGCTCATGACGGGGCTCCAGGTTCTGGTGAAAGCCTCTGGGGTGGCGGGACAGCCTTAGGATGGGTGAAAGTGCCAGATGTCCTCTCCCTCCAGGTAGAGAGGGCTCATCCGGGGTAGTCTCCGACCCAACATGGTGGTTCAGGGCCCCACCTGTAACTTGGCTGCAGAGGCTGGACCCTTCACAAAGCCTGAGCTTCACTCCTCTCTGCTCTCCCGAAGAGGAAACAAGCCAGGCTAGAGCATCCTGACCACAGCCACGCGACACATTTAAGCCCCTTTGCTAGGTGAAAAAAATCAGGGGCCACTGTGCCCCAAAGACATCTCTGAGAACTGTTTGCTGATGACCAAATGCAGTCCTGGAGGAGTTCCCAGGAAGGAAATGGGTCTCCTCACAGACTCCCTATCCCTATGCTGATGAAACCAGGGACCAAGACCCAGGTGAGCAGGATCACTCCAACTCCTGCCCCAGTCAAGCATTCGGATTCTTTTCCAAATACCCTAGTTTCTCAGGAAATTTCCTGGCCAAATTCACTGACATGTTCAGCAGAGCCAGCCTCTATTTTTTTTTTTTTTCGAGCTCCATCTAACATAGGTTAAACTATTGGGAAAAGCCCTCTTCCCTGCATGGAACCTTGGGGAAATGAAAATTAGAAATTGATGCCTTTTTGGTGAAATCAGTACCCAAGTGTGGTAAGACCTGAACTGAAAACGTGGGCAAAATCATCCTAAATTCTCATCCATTCTGCTGCTGCCTGTGAACCTGGCTCGGTTTGAGGAACAACAGTCGTTAAGTGCAAGGAACGGGTCTCAAACAGATATCGGTCCATGGCTTTCTGGGTTTTTGTTTGTTTGCTTGTTTTTGTTGCTTTTTGAGATAAAACTTGTGCATCTCTGCTTTTCCTGGGAGAGTGGAGATGAAAGAAACTGGTGATTACCAGAAAATGTTGGTCAGGCATGTCCTGTTCCTCACTGTGTGGTTAGGGACACTAGGGGTTATTTAGAGACCCTGTGCCTGGACACCTGAAGGGGTTGCTTTAATTTGCTGCTCTAGTGTATACATGGGGTAGGGGCTGCCTGGGGACCTCCATTTCGGAAACTCGGTAAGCACCTTTAAAGCTCTAACTCAGGCTGTGAAAGCACTTCAAAGTCCCACGTAGATTTTGGAGGAGGCCAAGGACAACTGCTGCCATGATCACCTCAGCCAGCAGCATGACTTCCCTTCCTATCTGGACTTCAGTCTAGAGAATTGGGAAATTTGGTAAGGGGAAAAAATCCAGAAGCATCTAGAACATTCCAGAGGGTGGAGACTTTGGGGTCAGACCTGGAGAGCTCACTTGTGCTGATACAATCTGCAGAGTGATCTCCGCAAGAATAGGCTTTGACTGCTAGGAAAATCCAGAAAATTCTAGGTAATTCAGTTGAATGTATCAGTCGTTGGCAGTTTTGCCTGGGTCACCAATTCAAGCCACCAGAAAGAATTTTAGTTTAACTGAGGTTTTTTCGTTTTGTTTTAATTCAAAATGCTCCACTCGAGTCGGGATTTCGTAGGAGGGCCACACAGAATGCTACCCATCTGGGGAGTGATCTCTCATTTGTCTCAGTGGTCACTTGTCTTTGCCACCACCGAGGCCCCAGAGTATGTTCCTGGGGGCTTGGAAGGAGGGTCTCAGGGAGCTCGGAGATCAGATCTGCCTGTGGCACCCAGAGAAGATGACGTAAGTGTCGCTGACAGTGCTGCCCGGAAAAACTTGAGGACGCAGAGGGTCCGCCCTCAATGTGGGCCGTGGGGATTGCCTTCCACCCGACAGTCGGCCCAGACACGTTCAGAAATGCTATGCTGGACGCTTGACCCAGAGGGCGACAGTGGCAGGCAGCAGCCAGGCTGAAGCTAGTCACAGGCTGGCGCGGAGCCGCGGCCACAGAAGCGTCCTCTGTAGAGGACGGCTCTACCTTTGCAGTTTGGTTTGGTGTCTCTCCCCCTCCCCCCGCTCCGTCCCACACCACATTTGTGTGCCTGCTGGGGGCATAGTCCAGTCTGCAGCCAGGGAACTGAATAAGGCACCCTAGACTTCAGCTCGGATCTCTCCCGCTGATGTGACCGTCATGTTCCCTGTTGGAAGCCCAGGGCCCAGCACAGAGCCTGAAGCTGACAGAATATTTATATCATCAATGAATGAATCCAACAAAATCACGTTTTCAATCTTAACTTTATCACCGGACCCGTGGGACACTGGATGTCTCCCTCTGGCCTCGGGCCCTCTGCCTGATAAGAACCTGGTGTTTTGGACCAACTCGGTCGCAATAGGTGACAACCACAAAACATCTGACATTAATTGACCACCTATACTGTTCTGTGATCTCCCGACAACCATTAGGGGTGGTGAATATCTGTCCGTCCCCATTTTACAGATGAGGTCTTGGAATTCCAAACGGAAGCTCCGACAGGCTACCTCAGCTAGTTTACTCAGAATTGGACGACTGCGAGGATCCCGAGCCAAGCCTAGAAGTGGCCTCAATTTCGCCCAATTTAACAATTCCCACACACATCCTGCCGAAAGCACGAGCAGCCTGAGCCCTCTTCTCTCCCATAGTCCCATATCCAAAGCCCAGGAGTCCAGCTACACCACGCTGCGACCCTCGCAGGAGCCTGGGAGCCGCTTCGGACGCCCAGATCCGGGCTGGGAACCCGAACGTCTGGGCTTCTGCGTTCCCGCGCGCGCTTTTAGTGCTACAGGAAATGGGTCTGTCTGCAAGGCTGCGAGTGAAAAGATTGCATGAAATGCCTCAAGCCCCTCAGAACCTGGTGTGTCCATAGGCAGCCTAGAGAGAAGGTTTAGGGAAGGGTCACAACGAAGTAGGATGTGATGACCGACGTCAGAGCGCACCCACAGCGCCCCGAGCCCGTCCGTGCCTTTACGCACCGAAGAATTGCGCGCTGCGCGCTGGCGCAAGTCGGGGACTCGGCGGCTGAGCTCTAGTCCCGCAAGGTTTGGGCCGCCGCGCCCTAGTTAATGTAATGAATGGAGAGAGAAAATAAGGGGCGGGGAGGGAAGGGGAGGAGGCAACGTGATGAAGGTGAACTATCTGGGAAATAACACACCGAGAAGAGGAAGCAGGAACAACAGTTTATCAGCGCCCCGCCCCCACTGCCCGCATGTTTTAAAACCCCTAAGTAATTTTAGATTGTGTCTTCAGTTAATATATCTCTCTCCCTTTCCCGCGGGCTGACAGGGAAGCGCCATCGCTGCAAGATGTCTGTAGAAAAGAGTCTTTAAGAGTTTCCACATTGTTTAGCTACACAAAGTGTTTGTGGTTCCCGGGCCGTCCCCTCCCCCACCGCCTCCGAATCCCATTTCGCTTTATGACTCCAATTGTTTGAGGGTGCCCGCGCCACATAAATCCTGCTCGAGATTAATCTCCCTGCTCGCTCCGCGCTGGGCCCAGTGACTTTTTTTTTTTTTTTTTTTTTTTCAAGATCTTTAAAAGAGGGCGCTGGGCAGAGATTTATTAACAAGGAAAAATAGTTTATTTTTATAGCCGACCTCAGAAAGGTGGGGGTGGAAGCCGGCCAGGGAAGGGAGCCGTTCAGATGGGTAAACAGCGAAGAGTCAGAGAGAGAGAGAGCTCGGGGTGTTAGCTTGGTCTGGCGACCTGAACTTCGCTCCTGGCTCTGCTACATTCAGTTAGGTTGTAGATGGCTAGGCAGGAGTTGGAGGAACGCGAAGCCAATATTTGCCACGTGTGTGTCTGTGCATGTTGTGTGTGTGTTTATCTGTACGCACGCGCACCTGTGCACGTGGGGTCCCCTGTCATCCTTGGGCCAAGGCAGGTTTCTCCCACCGGGGCTAGCCACTGGTCAGAGCGGAGCATCTATACACGACTGCCTGGACCAGAATCCAAGCCTTGGACGGATGAGATGCGCTTCTCACCATCGTGTACGCTGGTGCGCTTCGCTGGAGAATGTCCGAAGTGTCCAGCAGCTTCTCTATGGGCAGCTCATCCAAAAGATCAAAAACTGCACTAATTAAGAAAAGCGCGAGGCTGCCCTTCCGCCTTTCCTGTGCTTGAGTGTGCTGCTCAAGACTTTGTTTCAGGCCAGCCTGGCCAGGCCGGACTATTAAAGGCTAACACTAGCCAGAAGCTTTAATCCTGAAGCCCGCTAGCCACTGGGTAGCCCATTTGGGTACCATTTTGGACTCATAATGTTGTCAGAGTTCTTTTAGAGCATTGAGCCAAAAATCAAAAGGAATGGGTTATCCTTGCAGCCTCCAGCTAGCTGTTGGACCTTGAGCCAGTAGCTATACCTCTTTGGGCCTGTTTCCTTTCAAAATTTGGGGACATTTTGAGGTGTGTGTGTGTGTGTGTGTGTGTGTGTGTACACACGCACGCTGTTTTGAAGCCAACCACCTTGGGTGTCGATGGGGAAGAACACAGACCCTGTCATGTCCCACACTGCACCCAGGTTAGATCGCTCCTACAGCTCCTGGTGGAGAAGGGTAGGTAGGTCTTAACCTCTGAGGCATTATGGACCCCTTGGAGCAGCTGAGTTTTTCAAAAGATGGGCTTTTTGCAAGCAGAGAAGAAAGAAGCAGCCAAGTAGGTGACTTTGCAGTGTCACAGGGCCCCTGCACAGGTGAAAGCCTTTTGCTCAAAGCAAAGAGAAGCAGCCTAACGATAATCTCCTCAAAGAACCTGGCCAACTTCGGACTCCCAGGTGCTTGAGCTGAGGCCAGAGCAGGTGACAGAGTTCGAGAAGTACACTTCTGCTCTCATTCGTGTACCCTGGAGCAGCCAGAGCCCTCTGGGAACCGTGATGGTGTCCGCAGTGGTGTGTGCATCTGCATGGGAGCTTTGGCTGCCCAGGGTGAACTCCAGATGCCAGCCACAGGCACCCAGAGAGAGGGGCATGGTGAAGCGGCCTCGTGCAGGAAGGAGGTCCTGGGGCTGAAATGTCCCGGGGGTGTGTTGGGGATGCAGGGATTTAAGGCATGGGAGCAGCCCACGACCGACCTATGTCTGCGACCCCGTTGGGATTACCAACAACGAGGCTGCTGTCGGTCCTCCCAAGTATCCTTCCCTAAGTCTGAGGACATCCGCTGGAGAAGAAGCCTGTGTTGCTCTGGCTTGGCCCACTGGGGACTCTTTGGTCGGGGAAGCTTGGCTTTCTGCTGACTCTACTCAGGGCCAGACTTTCCCCAAAATATGGGTTTTTCTATTCTATAATGATCTTTCATCATTTTATAAAACCCCAATGATAAACTCTAATTTACTCTTAGAATTTCCCCCTCTCTGCTGAAGAAATGGGTCCAGAGAGGTTAAGCAACCCACCCAGAAGTGCACAGCACAGGGGAAGGGAAAGGCAGCCAGGACTGAAATTCAGATCTACAGACTCTGCTATGTACAAGTAGCTTCTCACAACAGGCTCTCGCCCCCCACTCCCACCTACGCAAGAGACCCCAAAAGTACGCTGGCGTCGCGTGCAAGGAAGCGCAAGCCACTTGGTCGCCTCAACTCAGGCGGCGCAGGCAGTGCAGGCTGAGGTGCGGGACAGTGACAACGCAGGCGGCAGGCGCATCTTTGCCGACGCCCCGGAGTGCACGGCCGGCGGGTCAGCATCCCCTCATCTCTTGCACTCCTGTCATCTCGCGCTGAGGCCCTCGCTCAACGGGGGGAGGTGTTACTACTCCTGGACGCCCCCGGTTTCACTGTCGTCGCCGTTCATCCTTGCCCCCCAGGGTCGGTAAAACAGCTGCCCTTCCGCCGGCCTCCGCAGCCTACGCGCACCGAATGCGCCCCACCCCCAGCACCTGGACCTTACCTGGCTGCGAGGTGGACGAGCCCGCACCGGAGCGTAAGCGCTGGCCCACGCGCACTGAGGCGCACGCACAGCGCTCCGGAGCGCCCACCGGCTGCGGCGCGTTTCCGGTTGCAGCACCGGGCGCCCCCCAAGTGGGCCCGATAAGCTCTCGGCCCCACCGGGGAGGGGCGGTCAGCGGCGGCCAGGGCCCCTCGGCCGGCTCCCGACTCCCAGCCCGGCTCCCTGCCAGCAGCGCTCGGGGTGGACGGCAGCGAGAGGCCTGCCGGGGCGTTTCTGGTTACAATCACCTCACACACGGCTCGCATTCCGCACCCCCATCTTTCCCGCTAAGTCTGAAGTCACACCTTCTGCCCGGCCGGGGAGCTGGGCCGGCGTGGGAGCGATGAGTGTGGGTCGGAGACTGTTAATCTATAGCGCTCCAGCAGGTCTGCAAAAAGAAATATTTTTGGTGGTCAGAAAAAAAAATGAACTTTTAGTAGGTATAACAGCCCCCCCCCCAAGACACCAGGAGTTAAATTTTCTACCCAATTAACTAGGATGGTTGTGTGTGTTCCTGATTATTTTCTGGAAGGGCTGACGCGCAGAACTGCTCCGTGGACTGATTTGTTCTCTTTTAGAAGCAGCAGTGAAAGATTAGGAAACGTTAACCTTGGCTCTTACGTAGGTAGCCAGGGAAAAGGAGGTCCTGTAGTAGCTGCTATTTATTGAGTACTTATATGTTCTAATCCGCCAGAGAAGTCTAGGAGTCAGGAACTGTTATTTTCCCTCGTGGGGAGATGACCACAGAAGTCCTGACAGGGTGATGTCCCAAGTGTTGCAAGCTGTAGGGACATCAGCCTTCAGGGGCTGTATGAGGGTTTTGCTCAGAGGCCAGGTAGGTCCATGCTCAAGGCTTGTGGAAAGTCTTCCAGTGGCAATGAAGGAAAGGCTTGTCTTGCGGAGCCATCCTCCAGCCAGCCTCTGGGGGTGTGTGTGTGTGTGTGTGTGTGTGTGTGTGTGTGTGTGTGTGTAGCAGTGAGACACAAAGACACAGCTTGGTGCCCAGAGGTGGGTGAATCTCCCACAGAACCAACTCTCCACTTGCCCTGTGCATGAGAACCAAGAGTCCAGGCAAGGTGGAGGAGCCCTCCGAAGTGTCCCTGAGTTTCGGTAATAACCGTAGCCAAACCATTGGCATTTCGGTCCAGAGCCCAAGACTCTCCGAGGCAATCGCTGAAGCCCAACCACCACCACCCCTCTCGGCCTCCCAGGCTACAGGTCCCATTCCCCTGCTTGTCCAGGCCCAGAAGCCAGGGCCCTCACACTATGCCTCCGGGTCACAGGCTCTGTGGAACGCCCCCTCCCCAACGGATCCTCAGGCAATTAACCTCACCCACTCGCTCCCTACCAGCTTCCTTGAAATAAATGTGACAGACGTGAACCTAATGATCCACAGAGGAAGATCTATATGCCCGGAGACTCCAGCACATGGCTCCCGCCACCCCGGGTCGCACAGGCAGCCCGACTTCAAAGGGCAGCCCGGTTGGTGATATTCGGGGTTTCCTGACTTTCAGGAAACAAACAAACAATCAGCCGGGTTGTTTGGGCGAGCGTAATAGCTCTGCAGAACACTAACCACAATGATGATAATGGTGATGAGGAGGAGGAGGAGGAGGATATTTATTGACAACACGTGGCAGGCCCTGGGCTGAAGAGTTTCCCACGTGCTTATTCTGAACAGCAAACTCCCCAAAGCAGACAATAGATCACCCCCCTTCAGCCTCTGTGGAAGCCTGAAGTCCCGGGTCTGTCTCTCCAGAGCTAGGTGGTGTTGGAGCAAGACCTGAACTGGACACGCCGGACTTTTAAAAAATAATAAGACCTTAAAAATAATCAATACAGGCGGTTTAAAAAAAAAAAAGTGAGGAAAGAGTATGTAGTGACCCCTGACCCGTACTCCCCTCCTGCGCCCTACCTTCTGAACTGAAATCGCGGCGTGCCTTGCTGTCTTTATAATACCTGCGTGTGTGTGTAAATGCTTTTAGGGGTTCACGCAGCAGCTTTTTCAATTGCAAAAGAGAGTCCAGGCCAAACAGCTCTGCACTTTGCATCTTTATTATCCTGTTGATTTGATGTGAGGCTTTCCCAGAGGGCTTTGAAAGAAGGCGAGGGAAAGGAGAATGGGCCTAACAAAAAGAATCAGGCTTTGGTGGGGCTGACTTCCCGGAACCCCAGGGGCAGGCTTTGCTCAGGGTCAGCGGGGCCGCCCAGAGACCCAAAGTGGGGTGGACAGGGAGGGAGAGGGAGCGCGAGAGATTGGAGAGGAGCGGGTATCAGGAAGCGCAGACATCGCTTGCATTCCGCGGGGAGATAGCGGATGTCCCCGGAACACGGCATGCTCATCCGCTCTTGGCACGGGAGTGTCGCCGGACTCGCGCTTCCGAGCAGGGTTTCAAAGCCTTAAATGGTGTCCGTCTCGGAGCAGGGCAGGGCTGCACCCATCCCCCTTGCGCTCGGCGGGGCAGGGGCAGGGGCAGGCGAGCTTTAGTGGGGAGGGCTGAGTGACGCGGGCTCGGTGGACAGCTGGACCTGGGGGACGGACGAGCCTGGCCTATTTCGGTCCTGGCCTTTCCTGCGGTCCTTCCTGGCCAGGGCCGAGTAGGGTCACGGAACTGTCCCGCTCGGTGCATCCCAGGGCCCAGCGCATCCCAGCTGTGTTGTTTTTAAAAAATTCCTTTTCATATGTTCTGGTTTGTTCTCACCGAGAGAGTTCCAGGGGCCGGGGAGATGGCTCAGAGAAATAAGCGCTTCCCTGGCAAGCGCAGGGGCCTGAGTTCAATCCCCGGTTGGGGGGGGGGGATCTAAATCGGAGAGTTTCTGAAATGGTTTGTGTATTGGGCTGTCACCCGAATGACAGACAGGTGGGAAGGGCCAGCCGCTGTCCGAAGGGCCTGGGCAGTCTGTTTGGAGA
>PVKA01009117.1:0-30000 GCA_004027165.1 Ctenomys sociabilis
TAGTGGTACCATGCAAGATTCCCAAAGTGGATTTGGAAAGGCGCCGCTGGTGTAGTGGTACCATGCAAGATTCCCAAAGTGGATTTGGAAAGGCGCCGCTGGTGTAGTGGTACCATGCAAGATTCCCAAAGTGGATTTGGTTGCTACCAATGCCTGTAGTCAGCTGTGAATCTGTGTTGCCAAAATACTTGAATTTATTGCACATGAAATCTTGTGGTGTGGCTTGTTTGCTTAAATATACTCAGACAGCACTGTAATGTATAATCAAAATCATGCAATTGTGTGTAAGCACTCATGCATCACAGAAAAGAAGAGAATTAAATAAAAGCAACTGAAGTTGCCAGCTTTTCACTGGCTAAAACAGTTGGTGTACAGATTATCCTGAAATGTTCTCAGGATGGACCACCAATCATGCATCTGAAAATCCCTGTCATAAGCTGTGTCTTTTTAAATTTTTTGATAAGTAATTTAATTAAAGGATTTTAAAAGGCTAATCCTGATGGGCATGGTGGTACACATCTGTAAGCACAGTACTCAGGAGGCTGAGGCAGGAAGTCACCATAAGTTTTAGGACAACCTGGGCTATATAGCAAGAATATTTCTCTTAAAAAGGAAAGGAAAAAAAAAAGATCAATTTTTAAATTTAACTAATGTAATACATTTTTAGAATATAGTATTGCAAACATTCTGACTAATGAGATATCCTCGCAAATTCTAGAAACTTTAAGAGGGCATCTTCCATTTGAGAGATTTCAAAACTGTCATTCATTTTGTTTGTGATAATTTTTGTAGTGTCTTTAAATGGGACATGCTATCTCCTGTCATCCAAAGGCTCTGTTATGGTCTAAGACTTTACTGCCATTACCATATTTAAAATACTTGCCTGGCACTTGTGAACATTCATGGCAATGACCCTTAGTTTCCATCTGCACTACTGTATTGCCTTCACAACACTGTGGAGGATTAGTTCTTGCACATTCAACCTTATTTTCCTAGGTGATATATTTTAAAATTTCAAGTGCTATATATTTTGTTTCTTCTAAGTTCCACTCCCTCTCCCCAGTGAGGTGGTGGGAGCTTTAAACATTATCAAAGCAGAGAAGCTCTGGCTGTGAAAGGTTCTCATTCCTTTGGTTAATTGCTCTGATGAAGTCTCCTTCCTCTTTGCCAAGAAGAAAATTATGTTTCTAACTGTAGCTGGAAGCAATATTCCTAGTTTTGTTTATTTCTTCTTTAACAATGTGTACCTTCAAAGTAACAAAATGGATACATTATATTTATAAGCATTTTAACAATATTTAACTAAAGCTGTTTATGAGCTATAATTTTTTTTTCTATGTTTAACTTGTGGGGAGTATATCAATTAATTTCTCCAAAATTTTTCAGTAATTAGATTTTCTTTTAGAGTAGGTAAAAACTTTATTTAATGTAGTCACAGATTTACCTTTGTCTCTCTCTCTCTCTCTCTCTCTCTCTCTCTCTCTCTCCTTCTTCCTCCCCCCTCTTTCTTCCTTTCTTTCTGGTCTTAGTGTCAATAATTTACCTAATTACTCAGACAAGATTGAAGATAACACTTGACATTTTTACAAAGCTTTTGCCCTTTCCACTTCTAAAACTGTAACTTCAGTAAAGATGGGTATAGAATATCTAAAACTTTTAAATATACTTAAATAAGCTACTTTAACAATCAGAGAAAAAAAATTATTAAAAGGGGAAGAGAGTCTGTCTGAAATATGCAGTCCAGTCTTAGACATGAACAAGTAGCAATTCCCTGGGTTAAACAGCTGTTTTAAATATGTATATATTCTGTTCCACTATCTTAACAGCTGGAAGAAATTATAGTCCAGAGAGACATGTGCATAATTTGAATTAAACAGATGCAGGCTGCAAAGAAAATCAAACAGCTCAAGGAAATAGATGCAAACAATATTACTAAAACTCCCAGGAATTTTAATTTGGCTTTTTTTCCATAAAGATGGCAAATATTGCCATACATGTGGTACAAACTACCTATACTACTAAAAAGTAATGATTTTTCAAAAATCCCAAAGAAAATATGCCAAATTCTAAATCAGAGGCACAGCATATTTGTATCTATGCTTGTCTACTTCATAACTTTTGATACAATACAATGGATTGTTATAGAATTGTCTGCCTTTAAACTCCTCAGCTGCTGTACATTCTCTGACAGGATCTACATCATGTAGAACATATCAAAGCAATCATGCTGACACATGCCACGGAGGAACAGGACCAGAGAAGAGTAAGAACTGACAAAAAAGGTTAAGAGAAACATTTGTCCAATGAGCAACTTAAAAATTATTTTCGGATTCAAAATATATTGGACTCACCTTAGTGAGAAAAACCCTATATTTAAACTGCAAATTATTCACAAATATAGACCCAGTTGGTACCCTATGGAATAAAAGCATCCTCAAATGGAACATCTCAGAGAAACTCAGCATGCCCCAAAATAATGATTATCTCAGTTTATGCCTTTAATTTTTACTGCCTTTGGTGTGTTACTCAGGTTATGAAGACCTTATAGGTCTTTAATTCAGAACCAGATTAATATTCATGTATACAATATTTCACAAAATAAGGATGAACACAAAAGTTTTTTACACATCACCATGTTAATAGTGTACTTTTCAGTACTCTTGAAATTCTTCCTTGCTGATATGAAGCAAAATAAATGTGAGTATTCACATACATTCAGAACCCAGCCAGTTCCTCGAACAGTTAACATGTTAATGAATGTTTTCATATACCCAGTGATATGCACATTCAACAATGCCTTTGAAATCTTAGTCAGCCTGGCTGAGCATGTATGTATGTACTTTTCTCCTGATGAAGTTTACACATGGGCTCACTTTCTGGACTGTGTTCTCAGATGCAAGCTCTATACAGCAGCAGCATTGCTAAAGATAGGCACCTTTCAGCTTTCAGTGCCTAAAGCAAGGCCCCTCTAAGCCGGGCATGGTGGCACAGGCCTGTAATCCCAGCACTGGGGAGGCTGAGGCAGGAGGATTGTTGTGAGTTCGAGACCAGCCTGAGCTACAAAGTGAGCTTAAGGCCAGCCTGAACTGCATAATGAGACCCTGTCTCAAAAAGACAAAAAAATAAAAAAATAAAGCAAGGCCCCCTCTAAAGAAAGAACAGAAAATATGTAACACAGTGTGGAAAAGAGAATGCACAAATGTGAGATGATAAACATAATATGCATACCACTCTATAACTTATCCCAATTCTTCTCATATAAGGAAAAAATACATAAAAATTTATACAGATAAAAGGTACAATATTTAAGAATTCACTGTGAAATTATTTGAAGTAGTCTCAGAAAAAAAAAGCTTTGATATTATTATTATAGCAATGAAATGCAAGAAAAAGTAGAATGACCAAAACCAGGGAGTCAGCTAACCAAACAATTTAAAGTCCATGTAACATGGTATGTAGTTAATATAAAAAAAGTATGTATTTTTAAGACTCATTTATTGTTTTCACAATAGCTCATTTATTATATTCATTTTAGAGACAAAGAAACTGATTCCTACAATGGTTAAACAGTTTCCACAGGCTGTAGGACCAACTAGAAAAAGGGTTACAGTTGAAACCCAGGAAGCACAGGCAGGAGAAAAGTTTTTAACACTACCGACTACAAGGTGTGCCTCACATTTTCAAAGGAAGATGCGTAATTTTTGGGAGGTGAAGACAACAGGTGCTTTTAATTCTATTTCTATGCTTCTGATGTTTTGTGACCCATTTAAAGACCGTAATAAGGGAGAAGCAGATGATCATCTGTTAAAGTAGCTTGACCAGGGAGTATTTTGTATAATTAGAGAAAATTGTATATTACCCTTTCTTTTAACTTTTGATATTTTTAGAAAACTACAATACAAACTGTCTTTATGTTCTCTTGCTATTGAGAAAAAATAACTAAAACTGAAGAATAAAGAAGAATAATGATTTAGCTCATACTTTATAAGTTTTTAGTCCATAATCAGCTGGCTCTAAGACAGGGTGGAGTGGCAGAGGGACAATAATTCATGGTTGGAAGGTGAACTGTGATCTGTGGGCCTACTGCATCCAGGTGCAGAGCTTTCCTGGAGCCATTGAGAACCTTGGAGGACTCTGGGTAGCCTGCAGGATTCTGTAAGCTCTGCTCTACCTTAGCTTTTAGAGCACAGGCATGGAATTTATGCTGGTACCAGTGCAAACTTTGAGGAATTTATGAGAACTCTGAGTAGCCTGAGGGATTTAGGAGAGCTGCGATCTGTGGGCCTAACATGAGCAGACATGGACCTTGGAGCCATTTAAAAACTTTGGCAGGCTTTGGGTGGCCTGTGGGACATTGACTGGGTAATTAATGGGAACTTCAAAAATGCCAAAGCAGGGCCAGTCAGATAGCTCAGCAACTAAAGAACCTGCTTAGGCAGAGTGCAGGAATCCTGAGCATGCCCTGCTGACCCTGTCCCCAGGGTACACTGAGAGGAAAATTGAGATTACAGGTGTGGTGGCACACATCTGTAATCCCAGTTCTTGGGAATCTGAAAACAGGAGGATCATTGTTTGTCTGATCTGTGTAGTGAGACCCTGTATACCCTGTACTAAATACATTTAAAAAGAAATAAGTGCCAAAATGCAGAAGCAAATCTAGCCCACCCAAAACAAATCCAGAAGTCAACATCATCTACTATAAAAGAAATGAGATCAGAAATAATCTCTCAGGTCCAAAAAATGACAACAATTGTGAAAGAATTGCTCCATACAGCTAAAGAAGGCATTGATAGAAAAATAGAGGAGATTAGAAAAATGAACTCCATTTAAAGCTCGCAAAACTGCTTGAACAAAACTGAAGATGGATTTTCAGACATTGAAGCCAAATGTTGCAGCTAATGAATGTGAAATAAAAGATGTCTTAAAACAAGGAACCAGGAAATAACAATTCAACAACTACAAGACAATGAAAAGAAAAATTAAATAAAAATAATAGGTGTCAATGAAGCAATGGGAGATAGCACAAGTGACATAAAAAGTCTATTTGTAGAAGTACTAGCAGAAAATTTTCCAAATGTGACAAAACAACTTGATGAGCAGATAAGCGAGGCATACAGAACTCCACACAGCCATAATTACAATAAATCTATACCTAGACACACAATAAGATCTCAGAAAATCATATATATATAAATAGCTGCTAGAGACAAAAGAGATCACCTACAATGGAAAACCCATCAGAATCATGGCAGATTTCTCAACACAAACCATCAAATCAAGAAGACCTTGGAATGAAGTATTTTATATGCTGAAAGAAAATAATTACCAGCCCAGATTGACATACCCGGCAAAGTTATCAAATTCAATGGGGGATATAAGATCTTTCCATGGCAAACAACAGCTAAAGAAATTCATGATCATCAAACCAACCTTACAAAGAGTACTGACATATGGAAGTGATAACAGCTTTAAGAACAATAGAAAGAAACCATGAAACAGAATAAGTAATTAAAAAGAGGGAAAAAGTAGGAACCTATAGCAGGAAAATGACATGACAAAGATAAGCCAATATGTATCAGTCATAACCATCAATGTAAATGACCTCAAATCACCAATCAAAACAAAGTGAATAGCAGAATGGATTAAGAAGCCGGGTGTGGTGGCACAGGCCTGTAATACCAGCACTCGGGAGGCTGAGGCAGGAGGATTGTTGTGAGTTCGAGACCAGCCTGAGCTACAAAGTGAGCTTAAGGCCAGCCTGAACTGCATAGTGAGACCTGTCGGAAAAAGACAAAAAAAAAAAAAAAAAAAAAAAAGAATGGATTAAGAAACAAAATCCAAAAATATGCTGCATATGAGAAATATATTTAACTCAAAAGGAAATTCAGACTCTAAAAATCAAAGGATGGAAAACAATTCTCCATACCACAGGAAATCAGAAAAAAGCAGGGGTAGTTATCCTGGTTGCTGACAATATTTTCCAAGAATCATCCAAAGAGATAAAGGTCATTACGTATGTGTTAAGGGAAAACTGAAAGAGGAATAGATAGCACTAATAAATATGTATGCATCCAAAGTAGGAGGACCCTCCAACATAAGACAAATTTCAACAGACATGAAAACTTGAATTGGCAAAAGTACAACAGTAATGAGGGACTTTAATATGCCACTATCAGAAAGGGATTAACTAGGCAAAAAATCAGCAAAGAAATAATAGAACAAAACCAAACTTCTGAAGAAATTGTCTAGGTAGACCTTTACAGAGTTTTTCACGCAGCAACAACAGAATACGCATTCTCTCAGCTGAATATCGAATGTTCTCCAAAATAGACCATATATTAGCACATAGAGCACTCTTAAATAAATGCAAAGGAACTGAAATTATCCCATAGTACTATCTGATCACAATGCACTAAAACTGAAAATTATTTCAAAAGAAACTAGAAAAACCCCATAAACACATGGAAATTAAATAACAACCTCTTAAAGAACCAATGCTTCAGATAAAATTAAAGAAGAAATTGAAAAATATTTCCAATCAAATGAAAATGCAGAAACAACTTACTGAATCCTGTAAGATGCAATGAAAGCTGTCTTTAGAGGAAAATTTATAGTGGTAAATTTGCACAACAGGAAAAGAGAACAAGCCCAAATAAATGATCTTATGCTGCAACTCAAGCTCCAAGAAAAAGAACAAGTCAAGCCAAAAATTCAAAGAAGGCAGGAAATTATAAAGATTAAAGCAGAAATTAATACATTAGAGACAAAAAAAGGAAAGAAAAAAACCCAAGTCATGCAACAAAGAATCAAAAGGGTGAAATCACTACAGACTCTAAAGAAATTCTGAAGATCATCAATACGTACTTCTAAAATCTTTACTCTCTTACGATAGAAAACACAGAGAAAATAAACAGATTCCTAGATACATATGAAATGTGAAAGCTGAGTCAAGAAGATACACAAACTGTGAACAACTAGTAGTGAGAAAGGAAATTGAAAATGTAATTTAAAAAAAAACCCTACTAAAAAAGCAATTATCCCAAACTCATTCCTGGGGGCAAGTATAACCCTGATTCCAAAGCAAGAGAAAGATTGAACTAAAAAAGATAATTACAGGCCAATCTCTCTAATGAATATAGAAGAATTCTAAGAAAAAAAAAAATACTACCAAACAGAATGTAGCAAATCATCAAGAAGATCATATATCATCACCAATTGAGATTCATTCCAGAAATTCAAGGACAGTTCAACATATACAAATCCATAAATGTAATACAGCACATCAATAGAACCAAGAAGAAAAAAGCACATGATCATCTCAATAGAAGCAGAAAAAGGTTTTCACAATGTCCAACATTCATTCATGACAAAAACTCAACAGGGAATTAGAATAAATGGTCTATATCTCAACCTGATAAAAGCCATCTATGAGAAACCAGCATAATACTAAATGGAAAAAAAAATTGAAGGCCTTCTATTTAAAATCAGAAACAATAGACAGATGTTCACAGCCTCTACTCCTATTCAATATTTTACTTGAAATATTAGCAGAGTAATTAGATAAGAGAGAAAATTAAAGGAATAAGACCTGGAAAAGAAGAAGTCAAATTATCATTATTTGCAGATGACATGATACTCTAGAGACCCCCCAAAAGTGCACCAAATGTCTTGTAGGTATAATCACCGAATTCAATAATGTAGCAGGATACAATGTCAAGACCTACAAATCAGTAGCATTTTTGTATGCAGTGAATGCAAAGAGAAATAAATAAGGCAAATTACACTTTTCACAATAACATCCCCCCAAAAAGAAATACTTAAGAATCAATCTCACAAAGGATGTAAAAGATTTATATAGTCAATATTATGGCACTCTGAGAAAAGAGATTGAAGAGGATTTAAGAAAATGGAAAAATATCCCATGTTCCTTGATAAGAAGAACCAACATTATGATAATGGCCATACTTCCAAAATTGTTATACGGATTCAATGCAATCCAAATTTAAACACCAGTGGTATATACCACAGAACTACAAAAAACTTTCTCAAATTCATTTGGAACCAGAAGAGACACAAAATATAAAATGTAATCCTGGGAAGCAAAGGAAAGGCAATAGGAATCACAATTCCTGACCTAAAATTATACTATAAAGCTACTGTGATAAAATCAGCATGGTACTGACATAAACATATACATCAAGATCAGTGAAACAGATTAGAAGATGCATGCACAACTGCAAACATGCTCAGCTACCTTATCTTTGATAAAGGGGCCAAACGGCTCACTGGAAGAAAGATAGCCTCTTTAATAAATGGTGCTGCGAAATTCCCTTTCCACATGCTGAAGGCTAAAACTAGACCCATGCCTATCACCATGCACAAAGCTATAGTCAAAATGGACAAAAGATTTAAATATTAAACAGAACCACTAAATCTTCTGGAGGAAAATGTAGGTACAAATCTTAAAGACCTATGGGTAGGTAAAGAGTTCATGAACAAAAACCAAACTGCACAGGAAATACTTCAAGAAATCAACAACTGAGATCTCATTTTTGTGAAAAGTTCTATATTTCAAAGAAAATCTCCAAACGAGTAAAGAGAAAACCCACAAACTGAGAAAAAAATTATAGCTGACTGTCCCTTCAACAAAGGACTTCTATCTAGAACATATAAAGTATTAAAAAAGATTCCCCCAAATTCAAACACCTTATCCAAAACTGGGCATTTGAGAAGAATATATACTTCTGAGATGAAGAAATACAAATGGCAGTATCATTGGTCATTTGAGAAATGCACATTAAAATAACACTGAGATTCCATTTCACCCTGGAAAGAATGGCTACCATAAATAAGTCAGTCAATAACAAATGCTGGACAGGCTGTGGAAAAAAAGGAATGTTTCTGCATTGTTGGTGGAGTGCAAACTGGTCATGCCAGCTTTTCATTTCTTGGATATTTCTCCAGAAGAACAGAAAACCTCATATCACAGTGACACATGTATACTCATGTTTATAGCAGCACAATTTGTCATAGTTAAGTCCAAGAAACAACAGGATGTCTATCAAGAATGGAATAAAGATGTCATATTTTTAAAAAATGGAATATTATTCAGCTATAAGACAGGGTAAATTTAAGTCTCTTGTTGGTAAACGGATGTAACTAGAGCATACTCTTAAGTGAAATAAATGAGGTCTACACGTACAAACATGGTATTGTCTCTTTAGAGAGAGAACCTGAAAGAAAAAAATGGACTCTGAAAGGTACAATAGATACTTGTAAAAGGGAATGAATTCATTCAAAAGGAAAAAATTACTGAGTTGAGAAGGACAGAAGAGGGAGTTGGGGAAATAAATTTATGTATGTATATAAGCAGGATGGCTTGGACAACTATACTGTGTATTTCTGCTGGTACACGCAAAGAAGCAGTTAATTCTTTACTTTTTTTGTCTCCTTTTTTCAACCATTTTTTCTCTTAATTTCTTATACATTTCTTTCTTCTTCCAATTTCCCATGCATATATTTGGTGAAATGCATAACTGAACCCTAAGTATTACAACAAATACTGTGAAATTCATACTACTTTGTTAAGTGAAATTATGTATTACTTGTATTTTTTTCTGTTTTAATTGTAATTTGTACTTACTTTAAAAAAAAACAAACAAACCAAAAATAGTTCATGGTGGCAGAAGGTACCAGAAGCAACAAAGATAGGAGGAAAGAGTAATCTTTTTCCATTCCCTATATTATATGCAGGCTACCCACCCTAAGGAGGGTGTAGTATTTACACCTTTAATCCCAATACTGGACAACGAATCAATTACAAACTCTAGATTCAGCCACTTCGTAAAGCCCAGAACCCTTATGATTGCATGAGGCTTTCCAAGGGCATACACACAAGAATCATAACACAAATCATTAGGGTTAATATACTATACTGTAAGATCAAAGGGTTTCAGGCACAAACATTAGTAATGTAGAATCTTGTATCATTTATCAGTTAAAAAATTTTGATTCTGCTATCTTAGAAGGTATGCAGCTTGAAATTCTAGATAAGAGGATCCAAAACTAGAGGGTGCAGCATAAGCCTAGGTAGAAGGTTTGTTGAAACTGTAGATTCCTGAATGTGACTCCCAAGATGCAGGCATGGGGGAGCGGGGCTCCCCAAGGCTTAAAATATTGCACTTATAACAACCTTGCCCATGACTATTATAGGAGAATCTGATATGATAAGCCTGTAGCAAACAGTTTAAGAAATGATATGGTATTTCTATTGTTTTTACAAAGTAACAAGTAAAATTCTAGGTAAAATTAGAATTCAGAACTGCATAGAGTGGAATCTGTAGTTTATGAAGTCCTAAAAATCATGCAAAGCAACAGTATCACTCACTAAAAGATAAAGAAAATGGGAATAATGAATACTTTTGACTCTTTAAACTGCTAAAATATTGCAAACTATTTCTAGAGGCAGAAAAATCAGTAACTGTTGAGTTCTGGTAATAATCCAGTGTTAGTCTTCTATTGTGTACACTCCTGTCCCAATATTAAATCTAAAAAGCACAAAAGCAAACGTAAGGCAAACTTTACCACTGAACTCAAAGAAAAGCTGAGGTCAAACCCATCATACTTGTCATAATGGAAATAAGCATCCCTCCTACACAGGCTTCCTGGAAGGACTCAAGGCCCAATTGCAAGTAAAAGCCTAACCAGAGGTATTCGCATAACTCAGAGTGGTGTCTGCAGGAAAGCTCCTTACTATACTTTCAGGTTATTTTTAATAAAGGTGAGAAGCATCCTTATTTAGAAATATACCATACACAATTTTGTTAATGACAATCTATACATTAGGAAGTTGGAGGGAAGCCTTTGAAGGCCCATTCTGTGCAAGGCACTGTGTTAATTGCTTTATAAATATTATTTAACCTTCACTATGTCTTACAGGGCAGATTTTATCATTGGCTTTTATTACACCCATCTTCTTTAAAAAGGGAACTGTAAGAACATTAATTTATTGGCCATTCCATGATGAGTAGATGATGTTGGCAAGAATCAGTATCAAAATACCTGTCATATTGTTACTATTCCAATTGATGATATCACCCGTGATGAAAAAGGAGGATCATTAATGTTTACAACCCATTAAAAGACCTATTTACATCATGATGTATAAAATAATTAATAACAATGCTTTTCTTTAATCAAGGAAATTAAAACAGGTTCTTTAAACCCTGTGATGCCCGGACTGATACGAGAAAATTATTAAATGGCTTTAATTTACTATCTTACAAGTTCCCAAATCGTCCTCACAAATGTACTTCCCAATTAAAATCTTTGACATTCATCATAGTGTATCTGGTGTACCTCTACTAACAAAGTAAACCAAAAAATAAAATTTCATTATTTTCTCAAGCATATTCCTCTGAAGAGGAGTAATAAAAAAATAAGCTCATACTTGGCAAGCACTGAAATAGAAAAGATTTTAATCGCAGAGCAGAACATTGTATAATTCTTTGCATGAATAAGGTATGCAGCTTGAAAATCTAGACAAGAGGATCCCAAACTAGAGGGTGCAACATAGAGCTAGGTAGATTCCTATGTGATTCCTTCACCTGATAAATCTCATCAATTCTCAACTTGTATATTAATCCAAATGCAATTTAGCAAAATTGTTCATATTTCTAAAGAAAAATTACCAACAAACATGTTGGGGGTTCACATGCTAAACTTGATGATTCAAGTAGTGTGATGTATTCATGTTGAAAAAACACATTCAAAATGTTTTAGAATACAGTTCCATTTTTACTTGCTTATTTAGTTAATTCTCTACAACTGACCTGTCAATAGAGAAGGGTATCCTAATTAAGTAGGGGGATAATGGGCTTCAGCAAGGCTAACAGATGATATACATTTTAATTTCACATTTAGATCAAATGGTATATATTTTTAATTGAATTTTTTGAAAGGAATTACTGCATCATCAGAATGCTTTAAAGTGAAAATGTGCTTTGCAAATTAAAAAAAAAAAAGAAAAAGAAAAAGCTTTCAGTTAAAATAACCAAAGAAAAGTCCTGATAAAAATAGGTAATCTCTCAGTGCTAGTGGAAGGGAAGATGGTATTTTCATAGAATGAAGTCTTCCAGGGAAAAAACTGACAAAATACAGGGTTTATACATTTCTCTTTCCTCTTATCTTACTCCTCATCTTCCTTGTGAGATGAGGATCAACAAACTCAGGAATTTGGTTTCATAAAACAATCTATAACCAAACCAATACTTTCTCTGCAGTATGTTTGTTTGTAAACTTACATGGTTATTACTCCTAGAATGCCCCTTTTTCCCCTCCCTCTCTCCTTCCCTTCCCTCTTTTCTTTTTTCCTCTCCTCCCACCCTTAAGTCTTAATGGTGTTAGCACTGCTGGGCAGTTTAAGTACAGAGTCTCCTGAGTCTGAAGGCAAGCTCTTGGCTCTGAGATTATAATTTACTCTCTGTGATACTGTAATATTTTTCTTCACCTGGTGTTCACATTGTCATTTATTATATAATTCCCACATGTTTTTCAAATCCTAAAGTATTTTTCAATTAAAAATATTTAACTTCTCTAAAGTTTACAGAATAATGTATATGTACCACTCATTCATATTTGACTTGTAATGGAAATGTGACTTATGTAGGAAATCAAGACTGGCAATATCAGGTCTTGCAAAACAATAAGCATAAGTGCCAGCCAAATAGCTTAGAATATTAAGGCACTTAGAAGCAGGCACAGGGGCCAAAGGATTGATTTGCAGTGCCAGCCTTGCCCCTGGGGCATGCTGAGATAGCAATTGAGACTGGGTTGCATGCCTGTAATCCCAGCTCTTGTGAGGCTGTATGCAGGCAGATCACTAATACAATTTCCACCATAGTTCCCAAGTTGTATTCTACACTGAACCCCCCTCTTGACTGGAAATTGTGTCTATTTTCAATAAGTAATTGAAGAATGTGTTCTTACTGTGTATTATTTGCAAGCACTGGTATCATGTCTGGAGTCCCACACTTACATTTATAATCTCTGTCAAAAACTAATGTAAAAAAATTTATATTATTTTTCTCCACTTAAAATTGATCTAAAATTTTAATACCCTCAAATGTAAAGTTTATTTGAATCTAGTCCCTTGATAATATTCCTTTTTTTTTTTTTTGGTGGAACCGGTGATTGAACTCAGGCCCTTGTGCTTGCCAGGGAAGCCCTTATTCTACTGAGCCATCTCCCAAGCCCTTGGTAATATTCCTTTTCTGTCCAGTCTTCTATGTCTCTATTGGTATCCGCTGGGCACTGCTTTACTAACAGAAAAGGCAAATATCTATGGTTCTTATTTACATCTCTTCTTTCCCTTATAACCTACAATCAGTCTGTCAGACATAATTCCATTGACACAATTCTGAAGATCACAAATCTCTATGCATCTCTTCATTTCAGCTACTATACCCCAGTCAAGCCCTTCATCATTCCCTACAACTCTATTGGTTTTCAGATTATTCCCCTAGTTCCACAAAGTTCCAGCCACCTTTATCATTTTTAGGGGGCTTGAATACACTAGTCCCCCACACTAACTAGGTCTTTTACACTGACTGCTCCTTCCCTGTGGAACAGGATTTTTTTTGCTGCTGTTCCCAGTATAGGCTCCTTTATCTCTCAGATGAAACATAACCTTTTGGGAAGAGGGGGAAAAAAAAAAAAAACCTTCCTATATCTCAACATAATGCCATATGCTTCAGATTTCAGGCCATGTTCTTTTATTCTAAGCACTTTTCACTTTCTCATTTTTAGAGTTTCAGGAAGGTTACTAAAGTAGTTTGTAGTTTTTGTAGTTTGTAGCCAAACTACAAAATAACTACAGGATTTACCTTTAAACCTATGCAATTTATCTCCATAATCCATACACTGTAATTTAAGTGCATACAGTGGTAACTTTGTTCTTCGAACTTAATTTGGTTAACATTTTCGGAAAAGGTGGCTATGAAATGTTTATGTTTGTATTTATGTAGGAAAGGTGGCCACATCAGTGTTTGTTACCTGATGCAGTTTCCAAACAAGTGTTCATTGGTGGTATTAAATGGGCTTTCGGTAAAATAATACTGAGTAATCACATTTTAAATCAACCAGTTTTAAAAATACAGAATGTTCACCTTGCTTTAATATTGATTTTGGAAAGAACACATAGGGTTTAGTTTGACCACAAAACTGTACAAGCTGTATCATTCATCTCAAAACAAAATAGTGGGCCAGATTACTAGGCAAATCATACAAATGATTAAATAATAGTTCTATACATCAGGACACTTCTAGAATCTAATGCTGCTTTCACACTTGAAAAGCAGCCTTGGGAGATTTTGTGCAAAGTAGGCTGTGTATACCAATATCACAAAAAAGAAATGTAAATTATTAGCACACATTTGAAAAAAGTTCTATGGGAAAAAAAGGCTTTATCCTGTTAAAAGAGCAAAATAAATGTAATGGTACAAAAATTAAGTAAACAAGAGAATATTAGTAGTGTGCGACCCAGCCTATCCCAACTCCTAGTAATGAATTATAAACATCTCTTTCCAAATCTGCATACAGGGATATTACACTGGTTCCTTAAAATAGACTGGAGTAGGCATATTTATGTCACTTGAGATTCTAAAGCTGCAACCAAAGCTTCCTGTATATGAAAGCCATTTACAAGCATATCATTGTATTTAACCCAATTACAGTTGCTTAAAAAAAAAGAAGCAAGTTGATTTATGGAAACTGGATAGTAATTAAGAAAGCAGTAGGGGGAAAGAAATCGTAAGCTATTTATACCCTCAATAACTAAATAAATTTAATGAAGGGCCAGAATATGATAAAGTTGTTCTTTGTGATTTTCATTGTGTTACCAGTATCAATAGAAACTTTATGTAAGATAAAATTCACTCATTCAAAACAGCGGTCTGCTTTTTTACTGGTCTCTCTTCAAGCTCTTTTTTTTTGTCTTTTTTTTTTTTTAATGTACTTAGTACAGGGTCTACAGGGTCTCACCGAACTAGTATTGATTCTTCCTGTTTTTCAGTCTTGCAAATGCTTTGATTACAGGCACGTGCTACCATGCCCAGTCTCAATCCTTATCTCAGTGCATCCTGGGAGGTGGCACCAAGCAGGGGATCGAAACCCCTTAAACCTGCTTCTACCTAAGCAGTCACTTTTATCTGCTGAACTATCTGGCTGGCCCTCAAATTATTTTTCTTAAGAACAAAAACAACACATAAAAGTAACTCCACCTTCTAGAGTAGGAGATAGTTCATCTGAGGTAAAAGTTAAAAATACCAAGTCAAACGGCAGACTCTGAAATACTATCAGTAAATTTATTTTATTTTCAGATTCATAATACCATACTGACAGGCATGTTTTCTAGTCAAACCAAGCTTAAAAAGTATGCAGTGGATTTATTGCTAGTTTCAAAAAGTAGTAACTCTTGAAATTTGTGTTCTCTATGTTGAAATTCTTTTTTAAAAACTTACAGTGGCATTTTCTTCCCCCTACATTTTAGGGAACGGTCTACAGGGTGTTCAGGGTCTCATTACTGATCGGACTTGTAGTGATTCTCCTGTTTACAGCTCCCGAGTGCTGGGATTACAGGTGTGCACCACTACAACATCTCAATTGATTTTTTTTTTTTTTTTTTTAATGGTACCAAGGATCAAACTCAGGACCTTACACTTGCCAGGCAAGCACTTATTCCACTGAACTATCCTCCTGGGCCTGGTAGCATATTTTTAATAAATAGAAATAAATCAAAGGAAGAGTATTCCCTTTGGCATAAACAATTAGGGTCTTTAATAGCTCTTTTAGCCTATTAAATTATGTAAATTATTTTTCACCAGTGAGTTGCATTTAATTACAAATTTATAATTCTATACATTTATTATATATTTTGTATATATAGAATACATATGTGTGTTTAGATATGCTTACATATTTAATTATGGGAAAGAATTGAAGGCAAAAGATAGTAACGAACTCAATAACAAACATTATTATACATCATAGAAATGTATAAAGATTAATATATAAGGAGACCACTCTTTCTTTTAAGCACTCAAAACATACACACACAAAAGGGTACTCATTTAATCTTCAAGGTAACAGCCACAAAAGTGGACTACAAAGAGATTATGTAAATTTAACTCCCAATTCTGCTTATAAGTTACATTTCAGTACAGCATAAAATGTATTTTCTTCTTTGAGTACTACTTGATCTTCTTGTCTTCTATTGTACATTTGAGTGACTCATAAACTCGTAAGAGCAAATTTAAATATCTACACATCCCTCAAAAGTACATACTCTTGCAAAATTGTTCCCCAAATAAAATGGTATATTCTGACATATTTAGTGCAGTAAAGAAAAACATAAATATCAGTACAGTAAGAATTACTCTTTTTTAAATAAAAATTTATTGCAAGATCATGAGATTTAAAGCAAAGAAGTCTCCACAAACATTCCATCCAAACTTCCCAAGTTGAGTATAGAATAGGTAATTTGACATGGAATACATTTCTTCCTTTTGAGGAACACAGTAAAACAGAAGAAATTGAGATAAAGTGTATATACATCAGAAATCAATTTATCTTTTTTTTTTGTAAATCATTCACCAAATGAAACTACTAATAGCTCCATATTTGGTTATTTGTCTGTCTTTTGTATGTAAAATTTTATTTAACGAAATTAATAATTATTACTCTATAAAAATACAGGCACTATGACTATCTCCATTTTATGTATGAGAAAAATAATTACAAAAATGAAATGAACTCTTATCCTAGGCAGTCAGACTACTTCATTACAAGAAATGGCACACAATAGTAGAATTTGAAGTGTTAACCTACTATACCATATCCCAGAAATTTTAACTTCTCTGTTATTTATGGCAATAAGTACACAACAAATGGTACCATAAAATGTCTTTATAAGGAAAAATATAAAGGGTAGGTTTGTACATGACAATATCTCAGTGTCACTCTAAATGATAGCTGATTCTAAGAAGCAGTACAGACAAATTCAGGAAGCAGATGTTACCCACTTAAGTGGGTTCTGAAATTCTTACTATATTAGTGTTAAATATTAGAAATATCTTAAATTTTAGTTTTTATTTTCTCTCCTTTCAGAACAAAATTTTGATGAATTATACATAAATGGAATGCAAACACACAGAACCAGTTCCCTTTGAAATGCTTAAGGATATAAAAATGAATAGAAAATATCCTTTGCAAAATTTGCATTGAGCTTTCTAAAGCCTACATATTTGAAACACAGGTTTTGATGTATTACAAATCATGAACATCATTGAGTTTTCACATTTCTCATTTCTTCCTTTAATGTCAGAATGCCTTATTAATTGAAAGAAGCAGTCCTGTGCCATAATGAATCCATATATTAAATGTTATTTAAGTGACACTTCTGAATGCAAAATACTCAGACTCAGTAATAGGACAAAAACAATTGATGGAAAAATGAAATCCAATGATAAAATAAAACTCTATAAATGTGGCATACATAAATGTACCCCCCAAAACTGGATTCCACAAATGAATGTGTGCTGGTCTCTGTGAAGATAAATATGTATAAATAACTACAAATAACCAGAATTTTTAAAAAATTCTATAAATAATGGATACCAGTGTATAGTACTAAGTTCATAAGTTAGGTGCTTGCATAACAGATCAGGAATCTTGGATGTTTTGCTTCCAGTCAAATGACTTTGGTGCAGAAGCTTAAGCATTTGCTCAGTTGTTTAAGTGCCTGCTTGGGCAAACCCAGTCAGGCTCAGGGGACTGTGGTTCAATCCCCAGCTCCACGTGCCTTAACAGACCTGCCCTGAGCCAGCCAAAAACAAACAAACAAACAAACAAAAAAAACCACTTCAAATGACTTTGGGTGGCCTCGGTTTCAGCAGAGGACCAAAGAACCCTGTCTCAGCACATGCTTCAGAGCTTCAGGAAGGCCACCATGGCAATGTTCACTAACCTACTGTTAATTTTACTTAATTAAGCTTGTACTGCTAAACAGTTTGTATTGATTGCATTCTTATCAAAGGTAAATTTAATCCATAAAGAGTAAGTGCAACATATTAGGAGAGGAAATTAATACTCTTGTCTTTCTCAATTTTCTTTTCTGTGTCATATTGTAATCTTTAAAGTTATATATGAATTATTTTAATTTACACATTTAACTTAACCATTTAAATTACAGGTAAAGAAAAAAGATAAAATACTTATTCATTTTAGTGAATTAAATAAAGCCATATTCTAAGGTACTAGTAATGCATCTATTTATTTATCATATATGAGCTTGGTATAAAGCATTCAAAAGTACTTTTTCATGTAAAATTCTATCATTTTTCTCTAACAACAGGCTTGTTAGATTTATTTTGTAAAAGAGAAGAAAGAAATGGAGAATTTGGGTTAACACTCTTTTGGTTTATTAGAATCTGTGTGAATGATGCAATAGGCATAAACATCGCCTCTTATTTCTTAAATCTATCCCTAAAAGATGAAGACTCTGAAAACAAATACATCTGATGTAACATTAGTGGGATGGCGAACTCTGAGCTCAGTACTAGAAACAACAGAGCAGAATACCTGAAACTAGGACTTCAGTGAACGGTGATGACATTTCACAGTGTGTGATCTCTTTCATTGGTCAGGTTTTCAGGGAGGCAGGATCTTGTATTACATTGTCTAATAAAATGCATTCTATGTTAAGAATTGGGGATTGCTTGCTCCAGTTTTACTTCCCTACACATTGCTTGCCCTAGAAACTGAGCTCAATGTGGACAAGGGAATCACCTGTGAGACATAAGCCTATTAAATAAATCCACAGACTTATTTATCTTCAGCCTCTTAAAAAGCTACAAGAATCTGTTTTCTTCAAGTCGGTGCTTATCATGACAATCATCAAAGATGTTTTATAAGTCCAGAGGAGCATAGATATGTCAAGACCTTTCTGTGGGTTCTGAGTTATGCAAAAAGGTAAGGAATTCAGAGATTTCCTTTAAACTGACAAATACAAACACCCAGACACAAACAGATGAAATAAATTTCTTCTGAGGTGAGCATTTGCTCTGTTCATATGATCACCTTTTGCTTCTAAATCTGACACTGAGCTCACACTAGCTCTGTAATAATGAGCCAGTTCTTTGGAGGACCTCAACAAGGTATCTTTGTGGAGCTAAAGGATTGAGGTTACCAGTAAGCTATCCTAGCAAGGGGACCTTCAGCAAAAATACTTGCTGAGAAATTATATGTTGTTCATACAATTGTACTCTTTGATACAAAGAAATAACCACATGGCAAAAATCATGATGTGCAGCCCAGTTTTCTTTTGTTGCAAAATCAGCGTGGAAAATGAATTACACTGTCATATACAGTGTCATTTTCAGAATTCTTTCATATACAAAATTTCATGGTGCAAATCCATTCAGTCCTATATACTTACCTATTATCGTTCTATTTGTATTCAGTTAAAGTAAAAGAAATTTAAACACATTTAGTTTAAAAATTAAATTTGTAATATAGTTTACAAATTAAATTTGTCATATATCTATAACATAGATATATGACACCAATACAGGGAAAAATCTCCTTAAGAGAATGTGTTCTAATATCATAACCTCAACAGTTGCACAAAGAATTTGTTTTTTTTCCTTAAAATTTCACTGCATGCTTCTCAAATGGATTTGAAAAACATTGACAATTAGGGTATATAATTGTCAAGAACTATTTAATTTTTGTTTAGTTCATATATTTGGTAATGACTTTGTAAATGAATCCTAGTCATTTCTCTTGAGGTCTATAGATTTAGATTCTGTTTAGGAATAAAACATAGAGGTTTTACTATTTCTGCAAGTTGTATTGATTCTATACTTTCAAATTAAAGTATGAATATGTCTTAAAATCAGTTAAATATTTTCCCAGCATGTTGTTAAAATCTGTCATATAACAAATACTCTTAACTTTAAAATACATACAAATAATAATAAGGTTTATTTCCTAAGAAACAGATGTAATTTCTCTGTGAAAGAGCACATGCATCTTGTACTTTTGAGTTTTATTTTTTCTTTTTTTATCAATTTATTGAGAAATAGATAGCAATGAGATAGTTTCAAAACCAATTAATAGGACAGTTTCAATAGTTAACACATTGTATATTCATTGTATATTGTTACCTTCTTAGTGGTTATTCATAATATAAGATGCAAACATGAAACCCTGTACAAATACTATTAGCACAAAATTTTCTTCTCATTAAGAGAAAGTAGCTGTATATCTATCCTAACTATTTTGTATACACAAATACAAAATGGTCCTTCCTTTGTATCCCCTTTTTTTGTTTAGTTTTGTGAGAGATGGGTATTCCATTGTCATTTAAATATTGTAGGTTCACGAATTCAGCAAAATAATCCAATATAGTCCAGTAGTCCATAATAGTAGTGGGTTATTCCATATGACTGGCAATGTCAGAAGTTGTTGACTCGAGCCTTTCATAGCTTGATATTTTAATATGGCTTTACTTTTTATACCTCGTTTTTATACTTTTCTCCTGGATTGTTAAGACCAAGATAAAGCAACACCTATATAACAAGAATTTTGGTATCTGATAAGTTCAGTCAGATTCCCTCAGGATTTATCCTGAAACCCTGTACCTCTGTAGATCCTTTGTCATTGTCAGCCATGTGGATGAATTACGGCCACTGCTTGACCAAGCTGCTCTCTGTGAAAGCCTAAAAGAATGTTTTCTCTCCATGTGACTCTCTTTAGGCACACTCTAAATCAATCACTTTCCTCTGTGGTCCAATAATCTCCTTAATCAGAAAATTTGGGACATCAAAGAGACAGGATGCTACAGTACAGATTCACTTATATCTTGAGTCCTCACTGACCTTGAGAGGCTAGGGCCAAAATGTTGGCTATCCTTACAGCCCTTCTTTTTACTAATTTTTGTTCTGCAAACTTAAGTTGTTAATGCTCCAGAAGAAAAGCTTAATGATATTATTACCCTATAACATAGGCAGTTGAGCTTAACCTCACTGTCTGAATAGCAAACATCTTGGACATAAAATGGAACAGCTATATAATAAGATATGTAACTTTGTATCTGATAAGGTCAGTCAAATCCCCTCAGGATTTATACTGTAACCCTGTACTGCAGTTGGCACATCCTTTGTCAGTGTCAGCCATGTAGGTAAGTCGTGGCCATTGCTTGCCCAATTTGCTCTCTGTGAAAGCCTGAGAGAATGTTTTCTCTCTAGGTGACTCTCCTTAGGCACACTCTACGTCATTGATCATGTTGCTCTGGGGCCCCATCATCTCTTTGATCAGAAAATTTGGGCCACAACTGAGTTACATGATGTTACAGTATAGGTTCAAGTTTTGTTTTTCAATTGAACTTTAATTTGAAACACATGTGCAGTTGTTAGAGAACATAGATTGATCCTTATGACCATGTTCTAGCACTCCCTAGTGAATATATCTTAGAAAACTGGAGAAATATCAAAGCCATGCTCTCAAAGTTGGTACACTCAACGATAGACACAAATTTTACCCTTAACCTACTCTCTCCTGTTACCCTAGGAACCACTAACTTGTACTCCATTTCTATTGTTTTATGATTCCAAAATATTACACAAATGGAAATATCTAGTATATGTTTTTTGGGGATTGTCTTTGTTGTGTTTCCTTCCCTGTAGTATAATGTAGATATACTCATCCTTAATTCATACTTAAAAGAGTCTTGCATTAAGGTGATCTCTTAGATTCTGAAGCAACTGCTGAGTGATGATGTCAGCCATGATTCTGTCACTGTTAATGATTTTTGACATTCATATATATATATATATATATATATATATATATATATATATATCTCCAAACTAATTTAGTCATCACAAAAATGAAACAGGACAAGTTCTGTTATCATTTATTTTACAAATGAGAAACTCAACACAAAGAAAAGCCAAATTCTCTAAGTAACAAATACTGTATTGAATAATCATCTTACTTTTCCTGTTAAAAACTAAAAGATTTGGTACTTATCAATAAAATTATGATATAAACATCATAATTATGAACATATCAAAATTATGAGTATTACTTATTCCCTTGGAAATGAAGATGATATAATATGAAAATTGCATATGATACAATCTTGAATGAAAATAATTTGAATACAAAATGGTACAACTGTATTGGTTATGTAACTATATAGAAATCAATTCCACATAAAGTTAGAAGCTAGGAGATATGGTACAACATGGCATGGATTCCACTTCTCTAAACAGTCCCCACACCCATACCCAGTGTATATCCTTCCCTTCAGGGAGAAACAGAGTTAAGCTTATTAATTACATATTTCTGTGACTCAAGCTCTGAGACTCCTTACTAAAGCCCTTCCACCTGGCTTTCACTAACTACTGTCCTGAGATGAATCAGGGAAGTCTCAAGGTTGCCTAGATGCCAAGCCCTAAGGCTCTGTCTTATTCAATCTCCATCTTTTCAATGTTCTGGACACTTCTTTGCCTTTGCCCTTTTTTTCCAAAACATCATCTACCAGTTCTCCACCTTCCTCAACTCCTCCACTGGACCAGGGAACGTTTTCATTTATCTTTTATCCTCAACATTTAGAGAATCTTCAAATTATCTTCAGTGGTGTCACCTGAATGAATGGCACTCCCTCTAGCAGCTCGGCCACTTGCTACAGAAATATAGAAAGCACTCTTGCTGCTTCACATTCTGTTCCTCCACAATTATATCTATTTCAATATGTATCATGCATATTTTCCTCTCTATGGATGATACTTACATAACACCTGTATGGCCAAAGGAGTTGAGATTGTTAAATACAGCTCTAATCTTTATTACTTTTCCAATCTTAGCATTTCCTCTAGGTTCTAGATGAGGAACTCATGCTTCCCCATCTGTGTTCCTCCCTTCATCTTTGAAATCTGAACTCAGTTCTTTTAGGGCATCTTTCCCAGTGACTTCAAATCAGACATAATTGTTCATCTTTAAAAAACTCACATAATACATATTTTTCAGTTAAAATATGACAATAATTATATTTGACATCCTTTACACTCTAGCTATGAGACTGAATCACATGATATTGCTGTGATTTTAATCTATAATTTTACTTTGAAAATAATACATAACTCTTAACAATCGTTACTATCCTATTATTTTATAATAAAATATTGTTTTATTTTTTCATAAAAAATATATTACTTTAGATTAGGGCACCAAATAAAGAACAGTGTCTATGAAGACAGGGGCTCAGTTTTCCCTTCCTTTGAATTCCTTGAGCATTGCAAGTGTTTAGAGGGAACCTGACAAATAAAGACTCTTAGATCAATAAATGTTGTTTGTGTCGATATTTGTAAATATCATTGGTCAAGAGCAATTAATCTAAATTAATATGAAACTGCTAATTTCCTCCTATATCAGCCCCCATAGGGGAGCTGAGCAGCCTTTAAACCTGAAAATTCTGGAATATGTAATGTTTGGATTAAAGATGCTGTTTTAAATCATTTATTTGTGAATGAGGCATTCTTGGATTTGGAGGTTGTTAGCTACAGTGAAAAGCTTTTTAGTTGACTGAAATAAGAAAAAAAAAAAAAAAATCAAAACACTTTTTAGCACATTCACTTCCCTTATAAAAACAAATTGCCTAAAAGCAAAGCACAGCAGTTTGCACACAATAAGAATGTGCCACACCAGCAGCAGCAGGAAATGCAGGGAGAATGACAGGAACAATTTGCATTTCTATAGCTCCTTTGTATACCCACCTTCCAAAAGCATTTACAAAGACTTAAATACCATGATTTCAAAAAAAAAAAAAGTGATAGGAAGTCCATGCAAAGACAGATTGGACTCAGGGTAGTTAGATACAGAGTCCCAGAATCACACAGTGGTTTTCATACAGCTGTAAACAGGAGAGCAAAGGGAAACATATTCTTTACTATCACCCATGCATAAGGCTTTTTCTTTTCTTTTACAGTCACTTTACTTCACACAAATGCATCTGCTGATTTTCTCAATAAGCACTGGCCTCTACCTCTAGCCAATAACACTGGTCATTAATTGCCTAGCTAGTTCTTTACATCTCTACAAAAATCACTGCTTCCAAACACAGAGAAGAGAACTGAGTATCACCCCACTAAAGCAGCAGCCTCCTCAGAGTGCCTTGGACACTGGGCAGGACAGCAGAGACCCTGCTCATTCTATAATGTGTTGGGGGCTCTTTAACAAAGACTCTACTGAGACTTGGAAAAGCTACACACAAAGGTGTTCCTCTTTCACCTTCCTTGCCACCAGCTCAGAAGCTGGGTGACTCTTAAACCTGGGTAGGGAAGTTCCCAGAAACACGCAGAACAAAACAGCTCTACTTCTCATAGCAGCAGCCTTGTCTGTCCTCCAGAGGTCACAGTCGGGTTACAAATCCTTAACGGTGCAGGGGCTGAGAAGCCTGATTGGGTGCAATTTATTCGAATCTGTCTTCATTAAAATTCAAATGGAATAAGTAAGCTAGAAATTGAACAGACCCTAAAATTGTGTCTTGCTGCTTTTGTAGTCTGTAAACATTTATTCACTAAGCACAACTCATGAGTTCTGTCTTTCTTCTCACTTACATTTGCCCCTCTCTTATCTTTGCTGCTTGCTGTTTCATTTCATAATTAAGAAGGTCAAAATTAATGAAGCTGTGAGTAATAAAGTTCAAGGAATCCCCAGGCACTATTTATTCTATTAGATCTCAGGCACGAATGTCAGATTGGCAGCATAAGCCACATCAACAATGATGCTCACTACATCACAGGAACTACCCACCCAGGGAGACTCACCTGCACTGTCAAGTCATTCCAAAGCTCTTTTCCTGCGAAAATCACACGCAGCTGGTCAGCTGGAACCCCCTGTCGCTTAGCAACCACTTCTTTGAGCTGTAAGATGCTGGTATCAGAATTGACCTCCACTGGGAAACCATGGCTGGAGTTGAACCGGACAAACACTAATCAAGAAAATAGAAAGGGGAAAAAAATAATTACTCAAATCCTTTAAATGGCAACTGTAATGTGTCTGAACAAATTTAGCCCTCATCTACCCTTCCATGAATGGCATACATTTTCTTTCATTTTAACTGAATACTTCAGAGTAAAGCAATAATTGGAAGAAAAAAAAAATACAAGTTTCCCCAGATTTCCCTTTCATACATTAGTCAGTGACCCACAAACCAAAATTCCATTCTCCCTTTGACATCCATTCTGGGACATGAAAGGACTCAAGCAGAACACTTGCTTGACTGGACTAGTGAGATTTCCAAGGGTTTATCAGAGATTCAGCTCTGACAGCCTGAACCAACTCTCAGTTCCTCCAGAGTGGCCCTGAACAAAAATAAAAGATAGTGCGATAGAAGGCATAAAGGCAGGGAGAAAATTCAAGCCACTCTGTGCCTTGAATGGAAAAGAATCAGTGGGGCCATGGCTAGAACTCTGGGCTTTGGAGGTTCTAGTCAAAAGTCTCCCCTGAAGCTAAAGAGATAGCTCTGAAGTATGAGCACCTGCCTAGCAATCTCGAGGTAAAACCAGACACGGTGTTACACACCTGTTATTCTAGGACTGGGGTGGCTGAGACAAGAGGATCACTATGAGTCTGAGCTGCACAGTGAGACCTTGTACCAGGTAAATAAACTAAGCAACAAACAAAAACTCTCCCCTGGTTCTATAGAGAAAATTTGTGTTTTATTTTAAAATTAATGATTTTTCAGGGTATGGTAGCATATGTCTGTAATCTCAGCACTCAAAAGAGAAGCTTTAGACCAGCCTGAACTAAAAGTGGTTAAGGACAGCATGAACTGCATAGTGTTATTTTATGTGAAAGCAAACAAACAAATAAACAAAAAAACATGACTTTATTTCTCTTATTGAAAACACATATTCTCATAAAATATAGGCTGGAAACAACAGTTTTTTAAATAATTTTGTTGAGAAATAATAGTAATGAGATAGTTTCAAAATGGTTAGATAGAACCTACAGTTTTTTGACCACTGTCATCTCATTTCAATTTCTATGCCAACTTTTATACATGCCTTACATTATAACTTTTATGTTTTTTCTAACCTCTTCAAGGATTTGGTCAGATCATTATTATCATTCTTAAATAATAAAGGAATAAAGCAGTTAATAAAGGGCCGGAAGATACAGTAACTTTCCTAAGGACCGTAAGTTATTAGTTAAACCAGAACTCATAATCAGTTTGACCCTACTTTAAAGCTCATCTGGTTTTCAAAGGTTTTTAGGAGAAATGACCACTTTTTTCTTATAATAAGAAAGATCAATGGCCTGGGGAGAGATTGAGATCAAGTACAGCAATAGTCTTTCTAACATAATTCAGATATTTCTTATACTGGTGAGCAGTACAAAATGGGGTTAAAAACAGGAAAAAACTCACACAAAAACCCCAAGAAACAAACAAAACTAAAGCTACAGGAACACACTAAGACCAAAGAACAGGAAAAATAGAGGTAAGACATATCAGATGATAAAAGTACCACAATGAGAAAAGGTAGCATAGAAGACAGTGCATGTGCAAAAGCCCAGTATACTCTACCAACACAGAAAATGTTTTTCAAAAGTAAAGACTAGAAGTGACCAAAGAATCTCAAAAGAAAAAAAATTCATGACAAAATATCCAATACAGAGAAAGGTCTACTTTTGAATTATTTTCAAGTGGAATTCTTTATACAGCACTCAAAGTGAAGAGGAAAAAAATAAAGATGTATTGGGAACCTTGAAACATTTTCATGGCATCTTGAGATCAAAGCTACTAAGACAAGCAGTTCATTAAGTGAGGCACGTGTCAAGCAGAGGCCTACAAAGGATAATAAACACTAAACCTAGCTCTAAGTCAGCTTTTCTATTAGTGTAAAGAGATGGTTAGAAAAGCAAACTCCATAGCAGGGGATGCTAGTGAATAAGCAGAAAACTATGCAAACCCAATTACAGAAATGGATAAAAAGTCTAGGACATCTCAGGCTGATTTTTTCAGGGGGGGTACATTCAGGAGAACTCTATTGCAAATTTGAAAGGTATTTTTAAAATTAAGGCAGACAAAACACAAAAAATATGCAGGGTAATTTTGCATAAATACTCTAATGATCAAAAACCCTAAAGTTTTTGTTCTTGTTGTTGTTGTTATGAATAGACAAATCAAAGATTTAAAGTTAAGTTTGATTAAGGTAATTCACATAAAACAGCAGAGATGAATATTTTTGAACAGTAAGTCTGAGCATTAATGTAAATGTATGATGGAAAGATTATTCAAACATATAGAAAATATTTGGTTAACTAAAACTTTACATGAATATTAAGAAATATTTTAAGCAAGTGATGTGGTCATTAATCCAAGGACATATGAAAAATAACTAGTGTATTTACTCAGTCTTTTCTGACAAATGTGAGAAATGTGTCATATTCCACTTGTTTAGCTCCTTAACTCCAGCTGCGATTCCTTACACAGGAAAGGAAATAAGCAACCAACTCCTCCCAACTGTCTTTACAGCAAAGAAAAGAGAAATTTGAATCCTGGTTATATCATTTTCTAATTTTAAAATTTAGTACAAATCTGACTTTTGCCTTCCTTAGCTGCTAAATGAAGTAAATGCATGGAACCTCCAATGCCTGTAATGTAACATTTATTGAGATAATGGATACATTAGAAAATTTCAGAAACAACCTTTAGTGCCAAGCCTATTCTCCTGGTACAGGATAAGCCTGTGCTCCAAAAACAGTTACCAAGTTTTGAACTACCTTAGGGAGAGAGAACTAATTAAAGCAACATTCATTGTTTGTATTATAACTAAAGCAGATTAGAAGGGATGCAGGAAAATAGCACATTGGATAAATATTCCAGGATATGTTTCTCTTGATCATGGACAAAGAATTTCTAAGGACAGAAGTATGACAGAAAGTTTGGCTTGTCTTCCTTTTTGTGCTTTAATTAATATTCATTTGTTGAGCTGATATGGTGGCACATATTTGGGGTTTTTTTTTAAACTGGCTCTGAAGAGTGAACTTGGGCCAAAAAAGGGAGGGATATTTTTTTTTTTTTTGGCGGAACCAGGGATTGAACTCAGGCCTTTGCATTTGAAGGGACACACTTATTCCACTGAGCCATCTCCCTGGCCCCAACACATATTTGTAAAACTAGTATTCTAGGAGAGTAGAGGAGAAAGATCACAAATTCAAGACCATCCAGGGAAACTCAGTAACTTAGTGGTATCTTGTATCCAAAAAAAAAAAAAAAAAAGAAAAAGAGAAAGGGACAGCTTAGTACATAGGCCTTAAGAATTAAGTTCACATTCTTTGAGTAACATTTACTATAATATCAGAAGTAAAAGCCATTATAAATAAATATCAATGTTTCTTATTTATAAACATTATAATACACTGACATGAAAAAAGATTAGGAGACACATAGACCCTCATTTATGCTACTACCCAGGCTTTTGAAGTCCAAATGGAATAAGGAAGTAACCAAGAGGAAAGTAACCAAGAGGAAAAAAAGAAAAGGATCACTGGTTGACTGTGCTTATATTTCTGTCAATGTCATTTTGTACATTCTTGCCAAGGTATGACTTTCTTGAGTTATTATTATGGAAGTTTAATTTCATTCATAAGAGATTGTGTTCCTTATATAATCATGGATATTTCCATGCAAGCCACTTTACTCTTTTTGCATAAAGAGAACCCATCCAACATAGGGGAAACTGGCTCAGCATTCCCAGGTTTCTAATTTATAGTATGATCCCACATACCTTGTCATTGGTTCAGTGATTAGCTAATAAACAGACATAAACTCATCAGCGTTTCCATTCCTTCTTCTAGTCAGACTAATTCTTTGAAATAAAGGTTCTATATGGTAGACCAATCATACTAAAATTCAGGACAGGCAAAGATTTGTTGAAGAAGCACTTTCAGATGGCATGAAACAGCATGTGAGGCCTAGACATTTTTCCTAACAAAATAAAGCTCAAGAAAGACCGTTCATGTCATTGTATATAGTATCAGCTTTCTTCTCAAGAGAGCACAGCTTAGACTCCGTAGGATATTTAGTTCCACACATATCCCAGCATCATGAACACTCCCTAGAAACAGTGGCAACTAAAAAAATAACTCCATATATTTCAAAATGTTCCTTAGTGATAACATTTCTTCATTACCTTAGAGGATTATCTCTAAGAATATCAGCCTCTTTACAAAATAGACAAACAAAAGCAGGATGTCCTTACTTCCTCTCTGTGTACTTCTCCATTTTCTTTTCTTTAGCAGTTAAGGCTAGCTTTGAGCACACTATGTAGCCTGGGCTACATAGTGCTCCACACAGCTACCATCCGCTGGTAACAGCTCTTACCGCTCTTCCCACACAACACCTTTATCCCCACCATGGGGTCTCTGCCTTAGATGGCCAAATCGCATGGGACAGATTCAGCACTCAGTAAGCAAAACCTGTATGAATTCCAATTTCTTACATTCATTCTTCAGAGCATTTGAAGGATTGTAGAATGTTAGGCATTTATCATGGAACTCTTCTAGTAAAATTTGCAACATGCTTGAAGTAATTAAAATCCATTTTAATAAACAGAAAATATGTATGGGTGCCATTTTTATGTATGTGCATATGTTTTTATATATCTATGCTAAAAATAGCGAGTGCATATATGTGTGTATTACATATACATATCATATTATATGTCTATGTCATCTAAGTCTAATAAATATTATGAATGATATACATTTGTATTTGTTTTACATACATATTCATACTCAGTATTTTTAAATGGATAAAGTAATTGTCAAATTATAGACTCTACTGTACTTTTTAAATTTTAACTTTAGTGAGTTTTTTTAAGCCAGACCAAAAACTATAATACATACAAAACAAGTACAGTTCAGGAT
>PVKA01009117.1:32500-69706 GCA_004027165.1 Ctenomys sociabilis
TATCAAGGTTGCTTGGATGTCAAGAATCTACTGAAAATATTTACTTATCATAGTCATTTTGACCTTCATGAGGAACCAGAAGTGACATGATGCCAGATACAGTGAAGAGGGTGATAAGGACATACTGTAAGCTTTCATGTAACAGAAAATGCCATAAATATTGATTCAATTAGAAGTGATCATAAAATATGTCAAATGCTTAAATTATAACATTTATGACAGTAAAAGACACACTGATATTAATTTCCCTTCAAAATAGTCCTGTTGTTTGTTTCGATGTATTTTTACTGTAATACGGTTTTTAAAAATTTAAACATTCACCGTATCTTTTGATTGCCTTTGTAATATTCAAGAGGAGATAAAAGATGAAACTTAAAAATATATAAATACTGTGAGGAAAAGCTTACAGGAAGAAGTAGACATTAAAGCTTACAGGAAAAAATAGACATTAGGAACCCATTTCATAATATAAAATGATCCTCACACACTTGGTCTTACATACAAAAGAAAAATGGGGGAGAATAATTATTTGAAGAAATAAAACTCCCCAATTGAATGTTTGTTTGTTTGTTTTTCTGGTACCAGGGATCAAACTCAGGACACACTACTTGCCAGGCATCTGTTTATGCCACTGAGCTATATCCTCAGCCCTAGAACACCCTATTTCATGTGTAGAGTGAAAAAAGAAATCAATTAGTCTTGGTATTTACACCACACTAAAGAATAAAAAATCAGAAATAAGCCCATGTCAAAGCATGTTCCTATCAATCTACTGAAAGTCAAAGATAAGGAAGATGTTTTGAAAATGAGAAAAAAAAAAGTGTTCGTTACCAATTAAAATTATGTAAGAAATAGTTAACTCATAAAAAAAAAAGGGAGGCCATCTGGGGCTAGAACATCTGTAAGTGTAGAGGGAAAACAACAACATTGTCCATGCAGAATTCTATATCAAAGAAAGTATCCTTCAGGAATCAAGACAAAATAAATACATTTTAAGATGAAATAGTTAAAACCAAGGAAATCTGTAACAAACTGACTTGTCTTACAAAAGATACAAGGAAAATGCTTCTATATAAGATGAAAAATGAAATCCTCAACAAGGAGTCAGAATACCAGAAATGCTAAAGAAGAGTAAATGCAAAGAGTTTTTTTCTACTTTTTAAAATCTTTTTGAGACATGATACCACGATGTTCCAGGCAAGCCTTGAACTTATTCTCATGTAATTGAGTCTGGCCTCATATTCATGGGTATCCTGCTGCCTCATCTTCCCATGTTGTGGTATAATAGTTGTGTGCCCCCACACCCAAAATAAACACAAGGCTTAAGTAAGGATGTTTGGCTTCACTCGTTTCAATTTCATATATATATATACATATATGTATATATATTTTTAAGGAAAAAATTATATATAGAATATATATGTAGAATATATAGATATATTTACCAACTAGCATGAAGGATAGCAAGGAAGAATACTGACCCTTTATTTTTGCTTAAGTGGTACAATATTGCTAAGTATACTGTTAAATTTTAAGGATATACATTATATTCTTAGGGTAAAAAATAAAATGAAAAAAATTTGATCTAAAAACCAAATAACATTATAATAGAATAATAAAATATATTGAATTAATCTCTAAAACCTTAAGAAATGAAAAATGAAGAAAGACAAGTGAATAGAAAAATTATAATAAAATAGTAGACATAACCTTTACCACATCAATAATTATATTAAATTTTAATTAAATCAACAAATACAGCCATGAATGGCAGAGACTACCACAGTTAGAATTAGTTCTAACTGATACACAATGCACAAGTGTTCATTTTAAGTATAAAACCACACATAGTTTGAAAGTAAATTCCTAAAAAGAAAGAAGTTGTGAGGTAAGGATAGCAATATAAGTATGACACAGATTCAAAAACAAAACTACTATTACACAATAAGACACTTCAGCTTGTTCTGACATCACTTGAAAAGATGGAAAAGAAAACCCAAACATCAGTCCTCCCTTTGTCTGTCCTCCAATGGTTAAGTTGAGAGGTGGTTGCTAAGTCCTTTTCTTTAATGAGTTCTTTTTGTCTCTCTTTGGTAGTTAATACATTATGAGAGATGGATAGTAAGAGGTAGGAAACATACTATTAAGAATCTATATAGTAGGGCCAGCAGTATAGCTCAGCAGACTAAGCGCTTGCTTAGGTAAGGGCTGTGGCCAGGGTTTGATCCCTGGGTCTGCATGCTGCGCCAGCCCTGCCTTCAGGTGCACTGAGCCAGGATGGAGTCTGGGCATCGTACTATGCACCTGTAATCCTAGCACTAGGGAGGCAGAAATCAGGAGGATCACAAGTCAGTGCTCCGTAGTGAGATCCTGCACAAAAAAAAAAAAAAAAAAAAAAAGCAAAAAAAAATCTATATCGTAAGAGTTACACCCAGAGGCTAACACCATGGACCCTAGAATTATTTGCCTGGGTCCAAAGCCTAACTCTGCCCTCACCGCCTTTTTTTAGCAACCAGATCACAAACTTTGTGTCCCTCAATTTACTGCCTGTGAAGCAGAAGATGATAATGGTGCACACTTTGTAAGGTCATGAGAATTGAAGAAATTAATATGAGGAAAGTCACTCTTTAAAAGACTAGTAACATTGTAAATTTCAACTATTATTGGTTCTTCCAATATATAGCTGAAAATGTATTGTGGTTATCATGTAAATTGCACAATATGAACGTCAGGATAACTTACAAACATATCTTTTTTTATTCTATCAGTAGCAAGGATTTTCCTGTTGGAGTTCTTTTTTTCTATGCTTTAAAGTACACTGTAATTGATCTAAAATAACTTTATTTTGCTGATAATGATATCTTGTTTAGATAAAGCTCTCAATATTCAAAGTGTTTTTGCAGAAGGTATCTCAGCTAATCTTCACAACAGCACTGAAAGATAATTGGGACAGCATTTACAATTCTTTCCTTTAAAATGAAGAAATGGGTATAAAAAGAGGCTTGCCCAAGATTTACAGGAAAAGAATTTCAGAATTATCCTTTACATCAGTGACATTCACCCTGGACTGTCACCCCTAGGGATGCACAGACTGGCCAAAGGGAACTCATCTTTGCACTTCTTGTTTCTCACATGTCCTTCATTAAAATTGATGTGCCTAAAACTTGAGTATGGTTAATACGTTGATAGTTTGGTTCTGCTTTGTATTTTGCTTTTGTGGTACTGGGGATAAAATTTAGGGCCCGACAAAAGCTCAGTAAGAACTCTAGTTGTTGTAAGCAATTGAATTAGATAAAAATATTACAGGTAGTCAGACGAGGTTCCCTTGAGGAGACAATGTGGAAGACAAGATGACTTGCAACTGTGAGACAGACACACTCCTGCCAGGGGCCAGACCTCAGGGCAAAATATTAAACAAATGCTGCCACACACCTCCCTAGGAATGGGCATTCAGGATTGATATTCTAAACAGGTCTCTATCACCTTCAAAAAGTGATGAACAGTCACTAACCCAAGCCTTTACAAGAAG
Source organism: Ctenomys sociabilis (assembly GCA_004027165.1). NCBI lineage: Eukaryota > Metazoa > Chordata > Mammalia > Rodentia > Ctenomyidae > Ctenomys > Ctenomys sociabilis. Next base: position 36,030 of record PVKA01009117.1, read on the forward strand.
AGCCCCTGAGACTCTTGCTATGAGACTTCTTTCCCCATTTGACCCCAATTTAATCAATTTTACCAAAGAAATTAATCTTATTGGTATAAAATAGTTTTGTCCCACTTCATGCCCATCTTGCAAGATTCCATGTTTTCCAATGTAGACCCACCTCACCTCATGATTTGGCTCTATTAAAATGCCTAGAAAAACACAGATTGTTTGGCAACCCACTTGGGTCCCCTTCTGAGAATCTCTTGGCCAGAACTTTCTTTCCCTAATAAACATATTCCGCTCTTAATCTCTGTTATTCCCAAAGTTTTGGAGAACATGAACTTATCCCATGTGTCTTTCAAGTTAGGAGTTTCATTTCCTTATAGCATAACCTTGAGCTACAACTTGGGCACTAAGATAGATAGATCGCTCTCTTTCTCTTTCCTTCCTTCCTTCCTTCCTTCTCTTTCTTTTTTTCTTCCTCACTTTCTCTCTCTCTCTCTCTCTCTCTCTCTCTCTCTTCTTTCTTTCTTTCTCTTTGGATGAACAGTCCACAATTGTTTGAAAGAAAGAAACACCACTAATATTTTCCCAGTGTTTGCCAGACATTGCCACAGTGTATTGCAAAAAAGACAATTTGAATTATTGGCTGACGAGAAGACTCTTTACCCTAAAGCTCCCACAGAAGATTTATATTTCTTTCATAATAGGGCCAAAGCTGACATTATGAAAACTGTATATTTAATGATTTTAGTCATTTCAGCTGACTAAATATTTTAAGAAATATAGTATAGAGGGCTAGGGAGATAACTTAGTAGAATAAGTGCTTACCTGGCAAGCACAGGACCCTGAGTTCAATCCCTCGTACCAGAGAGAGAGAGAGAGAGAGAAGAGGGACAAGAGAAATAGTGACATTCACTTAAAAATGGGGTCCCGCCAAATAACTCAGTGGATTAAAGTGCTGCTTTAGGTAGGCTCAGGAGCCGGGGGTTCAGTCCCAGGCTTGTGGTGCAGTCCCTGCCTCTGGGATGTACTGAGATGGGGACTGAGACTGGGAGTGGTGGCACACACCTATAATCCCAGCATTTGTGAGGCTAAAACACAGGAAGGATCGCTATAAGTCCAAGCTGCATAGTGAGACCCTGAAAATCCTGTAGACACTGTAGATCCTACACAAAATACATTTTAAAAAATGATATATGGTCAAACAGTCTGAGGGAATGCTTAACTTGAAAAATATATAACGCAAAAGACACATTGCCATTAATCCCCTTCAAAACCAGCAGCTGCAGGTCTAGAGAAAAAGATGGATGAGGACACACCACAATGTTTCTACAGAGGCCAACCATTCATTGGATGCCTTTCTCCTGGGCCGGGGAGATAGCTCAGTAGAATAAGTGCTTCCCTGGTAAGGGCAGGTCCTGAATTCAATCCCTGGTAACGCAAAAAAATAAAAAATGAAAAAAATAAGAAATAAAATAATTGGGGCTGGGGAGAAAGCTCAGTAGGATAAGTGCTTGCCTGGCAAGCACAAGGGCCTGAGTTCAATCCTCAGTTGCACCACAAAAAAAAAAAAAAAAAAAAAAAACATAAAGAAAAAAATAACTTTAAGAGGCTGGTGAAATGGCTCAGCACAATAAATGGTTCCCTGGATGGCACATAACACCAGTTTTCACCATAATTTTGATCATACCCTGTAAAGACATGAATGAAGACACACAGAATTGCTTTAGGAAGAGCAAGAATAGGGCAAGGGAGATAGCTCAGTGGTCTAAATGCCTGCCTGGCAAGCACAAGGACCCAGATTTTTTTTTTTTTCTCAATAACTTTACTGAAGGGCTGGGGAGATGGCTCAGTGGAATAAGCAAGCACAAGGCAAGCACAAGGGCCTGAGTTCAATCTCTGGTTTTGGAAAAAAAAAAAAAAAAAAAAAAAAAAAAAATATATATATATATATATATATATATATATATATATATATATATATTGAAGAATAAAATAGCAATGAGACAATTTGAATCGAATTAATAGAACAGATTCAATAATTAATACATTGCGTTTTGTTTTCTTAGTGGTTATTTTTTGTACAAGGTGCAGACATAATATTCTATTTACAAGCACTATTAGAGTAGATCTCTCTATTCACTGAATTAAGAGAATGCAGCTGTCTACCTATCTTCCCTACCCCCAGAACCAGGGATTGAACTCAGGTCCTTGCACTTCCCAGGGAAGCACTTATTCCACTGAGCCATCTCCCCAACCCCTATCTTTTCTTTTTTAAAACTGTCTTATAGTACAGTTTCAGTAACTAATAGTTTTTAAATTGTTACCTTCCTTGTGGTTATGCATAGTACAAGAAGGACCCAGGCTTTATCTCAGGTTCAGTATAATATGCTTGCCCCAGGCACTGAGCTAGCCACTGAAAACAGGTGTGGTGGTGCACCTCTGCAATCCCAGTGCTGGGGAGGCCTAGACCAAAGGATCACTATTGCTGTGTAATGAGACCTGGGACCAAATAAATAAGCTTTTAAGAAAAATGTCAAGAATGATGGGGTAATTGTATTTGAGGTGAGGGAGAGTGTTTAAAAGTGTATTAATGACAATGTGTCCTTTACTATAATAAATTCAAAAAACTTTTAAAACATTCACCATATATTTCGATCACACCTTGTATCTCAGCTCTTCTATAGCTTGAAATCATAAAAGTTATTTCTTCTCAGATTAAGTCCCTATAGATTAGACTAAAATTATAGTTAACAATATTCAATTTTTTATCTCTTCCATGGAAAATTATTACTGAGTGGCTGTCAAATTTGATAGACTGGCTATGCCAATCATTTCCAAAAGCAAAGGTTTTCAATGAATTGAATGAGATACATCTGCAGCTCTGAATCCTTGCTTAAAATATTTAATATTAGATAAATGCATCTAATTACAAGTAATTTATTATAAAGATGTAGTGAAATTAAAAAAAAAAACTGAAAAATCAACTTCATATCCTTCCCAGAAACTGAACAAATGTACGCTTATACAATATTTTCCCAAAAGGATGATTTCAAATTTGTTTTCAATTATTTTATTTATGTTTGTTTGTTTATTGATACAGGTTTGTTTTGCTACCCAGGTCAAACTCAGGGATCCTCTTGTCTTGGCCTCCCCAGCACTGGAATTACAGAGATGTGCCACCACACTTAGTTTCAGTGGCTGACTCAATGCGGGGTGGGCATAACATGCGATACCAGGGACTGAACCTGGGTCCTTACACTTGCCAGACAGGTGTGTCTTTAGACCACCAAGCTATCTCACTAGCCCAAACTGCTTTTAACAAAATTAAAAATCGGTCTAGAGAGATGGCTCAATGGAATAAGTGCTTTCCTGTTAAGTGCAAGGGCCAGAGTTCAATCCCCGGTTCTGCAAAAAAAAAAAATTAATATGGACTCAATCTATAAAGTGATTGTAGATTGCTGAAATAATTGTCAACAAGGTAATTTATTAACAAGCAATTGACAATTTTTAACACAATATGAGTTTCAAGGCATTAAGAGAATGAGGTAATGAAGTTATAATAAAATTATTTTTATATACTTCAAATATTAGAATAAAGGCTTACAGCTATAAATATAAAAAGGGCAGTATATGTTGAACTTATTTCATTCTAGCAGTAATACTTATCAACAAATAATTGTTGGTAAATAAAAAATAAGCTCAATTAATCTAAATAAATTATGAATTTCTAAATTCATATTTCTCAAAAGCTCAACAAATTATATATGTAACTTTTTACTGATTTAATAATTTTTGAATTAAAAGATGCATTAGTTATATCATAATCCAGTATTAATAACCAAGACTTAGAATACCAGAGAATTTTAAAATGTCTTCAATTTCTATTTCTCACATGTTTTTATTACAGAGATATATTTTGAGATGATATATAAAGTTTATTCAAAACAGAAAATGTAGTTTATCTTGTTATTTTCAATAGTATGTCCTGTAAAGTCATTATAAACTGCTTAGGAGACCTTGCTCTTAGGAAGAAATACAGGGTTATGTTCCTTCCAGACACTATTAACATTTTCTTTTACCAGTTAATACATATCTTTGTGTTATGTGTTTTTCTCTTTAAAGATGGTTCATATAATACACATGGTTGCTTCATCAATGATGAGTTTATAGCCAACAACACTAAAACTCGTATTGGAGCCAAGCCTTTTCCACACACATTTTCACCATCAGGTACCTTACCACCATCTTACCTTAGATAGCAGTCCAGCAATATTATGGGACCACTGCAAACTGAAATGACCCAAAATTCTACAATACTACAGCGATCTCAGCAAGAACATTTGATTGCAACATGAGAGCAGAAACATAAAAGCAGGGTCACCTTGTTCCACCTCAGCTAGTCATTTCACTGCACTGACTGTCAATGGCTTTAGCAGCCCAAGTGTTTAGACTAATTGTTTTAGCAATCTAATAAATTTTATTGTGTCAGTGAATTCACAAATACAAAAATCAAGAGATGGGAGCTGATGGCACAACTCTAGGATACAGTTCTGAGGGAAAACAAAGTGGAAACAAAAGTGCAACAACAGAAAGCTATGTAGGATTCCTGACTTTAAATTAATCATTTATGTGTAGTATTTAAACATTGATGAGCAGCAACTCATCATATTATAATATGCCACTAAAAATATTCTAAAAATCATTGCATTTATTTTATACAATCCTAATGTTTAGGATATGGCAATATTACAACTATTTCAACTTATAATTAAATATTGTATATACTTAAAATGTGTAAAGCCTACGGTCTCCAGAGTTGTTGTGTCCTTATGGTGTTTATGAGCAGAACAGTTTGAAGATTAGTGAATCTCATATAAATTAGGGATGCAATTACAATGAAGTTGAATAACACAAAGAAATAAAAGCTACAATAATCTCTAAATGAAAAGGCAAAACCAAGCAGCAATTTAGGGATGTAGAAACAAATCTGGGGTCACACAGCCCTGAAGCTGTACATTTTCTTTTTAAATTAAAGATGAAACAGTTTTCATAGATAATTCTTTCTTTGCTTTTTTTCTAACACTGAAAGACTATAAGCAAGTATTGGTCACTTGCTCTAATTAGGAAAAGTTGGTAAGGAAAGGAAAAAGATGATCCTCAGAAAAGCATCTTAAGGAAGAGCTAAGTACCATGAAAATACTTTCTACTGTTAAATATTTCCAATACATCTGTCTGAGAAAAGAAATAGATTCCTAACTCTTTGAACAGACAAAAATTCTTAATATATAGCATCTTATAAATGTTATATCTCTATTTTTTTCCTACACATAAGTTTTCCATACAGTACAAACATAATATTTCACTAATTTTTAGGATGATGAAAATAAATGTAATTAAATTATTTTTATTGAATGAAAAAAGAGGAACAAAGGTCACTATGAGACAATATAACTAATTCATGCATTAACAGTATTGGAGAAGATATATTAAAAAGATAGCATCATAAAGTTATTGTATTAATATAAGCAAAACACTTGAAAGAGTATAGAATAGAGTAAGTAGGCATCACATGAAATTATCATAAGAAATTATTATATGTTATGTGTAACAATTTATAATACACTGGCATAAGAAATCAACATCTTATAGCTTGTACTGACTTAAAATAATTATTAATAGTTAACAAAATAATAAATTAAGTGGCTAGTAAACAGAAACCTTACACTACATTTTTCCTACACTTACCTACAAAATTCTAATTAAAATTTCTCAAAACTTTTTAACTTTAACAAAAATTTTCACAAGCAATATGAGTCACTCAAAATATGACACAATAGAGGCCAAGTTCAAATAGAAAGGTTCTCTAGTCAGGATACCTGGACTAAAACCTTTCCTCAACATTCCTAATGGGTCACATAATTTTTCCATGCTTCAAAATCCAAAAAAATACTTCAAGCCAGCATCTAGGACCAGCATGAGAACGGGAACACCTGGGGCCTGCCAGATCCACATAAAACACAGGACAGCTTGTAAATGAGACCTCCAGGGACATGCCAGATCCTCATTCGCACCAGCACCCAGACCTAGCATGTGAGTGGGACTGCCAAGAGCAGCCAGATCCTTATTTGCACCAGACCAAAGGCCCAGCATGTGAATGAGACCACCTAGGATCCACTGGATCCACATTCAAGCCACTGCCCAGGCCAGCATGTGAATGGAATGTCATCCATCATACAGGCCTAGTGAGGAACCCTGGGCAGAACTATCTGCAGAGAGGCTAGAGGCAAGAACCACACAGCTGATCCAGGAGCAGAACATTTTGCCTGAGTGGCACAGAAGGTTCAGCTCCCAGGGCTATAGCAGGAAGATGTGGAGCACTGGAGCCAGATCCAAGCCACATCCACATGGACAAGTTTGAACTTGGTAAATCTAAAACTGGTACTAAGGTAATAATTGTGCCAAAGCTCTACACCAAAGGTCAGAAGACAGTGCTACACAAAGTGTCAAAGAAAAGGAGCAAAATGCATTCTCAGAGCCCAAGCCCACCCAGAAAAATACAGAAGACACTAGTATAGAAGAAATTGGAAATCACACACCTGAAATCTCTGAAATAATAGAATCTGAAGTATAGAAACAACTGCAGAAAGTTTTAGAGGAAATAAGATCAGAAATAATTTCTGAAATGACAGCATAATGAAAGAAATACTAAGTGCTTCTAAAGAAGACACTGATAAGAATAGAACAGAACATAAAAATGATGGATTCCTTGGATGAACAACATAGGAAAGAAATAGAATGCATGAAGCAGATTCAAAGTGCTATATAGGAAATTAAAATCTCAATCACAAGCTGGCAAAACCATCTGAATAAAAGTGAAGATAGACTTTCAGACCTTGAAGACACCATTGCAGCTAGTGAACAGGTATGAAAAAAATCTCTTAAGAACAACTAGGATGCAGGAAAAAAAATAATTCAACATCTGCAAGATGATTCAAAGATGAACAGCATAAGGATAATGGGCATTGAGCTGGGCGTGGTGGTGCATGCCTGTAATCCCAGCACCCGGGAGGCTGAGGCAGGAGGATTGTTGTGAGTTCAAGACCAGCCTGAGCTACAAAGTGAGCTTAAGGCCAGACTGAGCTGCATAGTGAGACCCTGTCTCAAAAAGACAAAAGTAATAATAATAATAATAATAATAATAATGGGCATCAATGAGAAAGGAGTTAATGCAAATGATACAAAAAGAATATGGACAGAAGTAATAGCAGAAAACTTCCCAAATATGGGGAAACAATCTCACATTCGGTTAACTGAAGCATATAGAACTCCAAATAACATCAACCCAATTAAAACCACACCCAGGCATATAATAATCAAGATCCCAGAAATTCAGCACAGGAAGAGTATGCTAAAAGCCACTAGAGAAAAGAAACAGCTCATATTTAAAGGAAAATCCATCAGAATAACAGCAGATGTCTCTTCAGAAACTATCAAGTTGAGTATGGAGTAAAGTACTAAAGGACTTGCTAGAAAATGAATTCCAACTCAGACTGAAATACTCTGCAAAACTCTCTTTCAAGTATAATGGCGAAGTCACATACTTCCATGACAAAGAACAACTAAAGAATTTTTATTGTTATATTCATTTAAGCTTGAAAATTATTTTTTATGTTCAATCTATAATTCATCTCATGTATTCATTTCAGAAATATTTCTCTAAAATTCACTCTTTACGTCTCTTATCTTTCACATTTCAATATTTGTCTACAATTTTTAACATGCTATATAATTATTGATTTTCAATAAAGTTAATGAGAAAAAAATCCCCAAAGTAAAAATAATAGTTTTATCAACATGATAGGATTATTACATGGATTAAATGGTTGATGACATGTAAAATGGTTAGCTTCATGCATATTAGAGTAAGTACTCAGCAAATGATAGCAATTATTAAATACTATAAACTACATTTTCCAAAATAAAAAAGTTTATACCTACAAAATACTCATATGTTTCTTTATTTTAAAGATAAATTTTAAAAAACAATAAAAATGATGCATAATTTCAAAACAAGATAATAAGAAATTACTGATGGTAATTATGTTGCATATTGTTATCAACAAAGTGCTTGCTCAGATTACCAAATATAGGCAATGTAACAATGATCAAACAATATAAACAGTAACTATTCCTTTCAATTAACTAATAGAATTTAGTAGTACCATTATCTGAGATATCTCATGTATATTCCATCCTTCTTTTCTCCATCCCAGTTCTTTTCTTTTGAGCAGTTTCTTTCCTTTACACAATGTCCATTGTAACTTTTGGATCTTATTCTTTCAGTTTCTTATACTAAGGAGACAATACAATGCTTATACCTGTGAGTCTATTAGTTAAGATATCTTTTCTTAAAACTCTCATAGATATGTAAAAATCAAACCATCTTACACTGCTGGTAAGAATGTTAAATGGTATTGCCACTTTAGAAGATATTCCAACATTCCTTCAAATAATTAAACATAGATTTAGCATATGACTGCAATTATATTACTAGATATATACCAAAGAGAAAGAAAATCATATACACATAAGATTGTTCTTACAAGTCAAAAGTTTGAAACCACTTACAAGTCTAGCAATTCAAAAATAGGTATTTCTCTGCAAATAACATTCACACAATAAAATATTATTTGACAATGAAAAGGGATGAAACACTGATTCATCTACAACCTGGATGAATGTTAAAAATATTATGCTCAGTGAAAGAAATCTGTCACAGAAGAATACCTGTTTTGTGTTATCATTCATAATATCCACAACAGAAAAACTTACAGACACAGAAACTACCTCAATGATTATTAGGATGCCAGTGGTAGGCATTTTAGGAAAAACTGGAGTTGTTGCTGAGGATAGATAGTTTATTTCTCAAGCAATGAAAATCTTCTAGATTGATTACGGTGATGGTTGAAAAACTATGACTATAGTAAAATTCATTAAATTTTATACTTCGTATAGGTAAATTTTATAGTAAGTGAATTATATTTCAGTAAAGCTATATGCCTTGGCACCTTAACCATCCCACTAAACTAAGCAAATACCTGTATAACCATTACTGCTTAATAAAGTAATTGACATTCTTCCTTTGAAAGAAGCACAGAAATAAATGTACATTCATTTCATTTTCAGCATTTTTCTTCCCTATGTTCAAACATTATAGAACATTCAGTTATGAGAAACTTACAAATGTGTACATATCATCTTTGGCAATTGTTTCCTCCTATACTGTCACCAAGCTTTGTTGTGCATATTTCCCAATTGCTGTATTTTGAATTGCTTCAAGGGCCTGGATAGTTACAAACTATATATTTGAAAGAGAGATATTTCAACATGTAATACAAAATTTTAAAATTTCTCAAATTACTCACTGTTTTAATTTCCATATGTTCTAAAGTAACCAGGAATAAAAATTAAACAAAAACTGTTGGTGACATTAACATTCATTCACTCATGCTTTCAACAAATATTTACTACACAAATAACAATGTGCTAGCATTAGTGATAGAAACTAATGTCACAAAAATAAATAACATAGCCTGGGGATAAAGATGTTAAAATAGAATTTTAAAACAGTACAAGACTATGGTGTACACCATATTAGAGTTTTTGCCCTGTGCAAATACCAAATGATTTGAGAGTAGAGTACAGAGAGCAGCTGAAAACTACTTAGTGATAAAGGAAAATTATGACTGATGTAATGACTGATATACAAGTATAGGTTGAGTCTTAGAAGACTAAGTAATCTGTACATTTGTACTGCTACTGATTAAAATAATAGGTAAGGGATGATTAGTTTAAAAGACTAAGGAGAGATCAAGCAGGTCAGGCACAACCCTGAGAACTTGGGAAATGTTCCTTAAAACCTTTACCAGAATAAATTTCTTACTGCACAAAAGGACATAGCAAGCAACTCATCTTTAAATGTTAAGACAATATGCTTAGCTAACAAAAGTATGCTGGCTCTCATAAAATTCAGTTGAAAAAAGCACCAAACACATACAAGTCTATAGTCCGAACTGATGGATACTCTAAAAGGTGATTTGTGATCATGACTGAACACATGAGGCCAACATGCAGTTTACAAATACAGGCTGTTGATTAATTTCTTCATCAGATGTGTGACTGTGGGCGAGGGAGATGGCTCAGTGGAATAAGCGCTTGCCGGGAAATGCAAGAGCCTGAGTTCAATCCCTGGTTCTGCCAAAAAAAAACCAAACAAACACCAGGCTCATTTCAATGTGACTTTTATGACAACATTGTGTACATTATGTTGGTTTAGTATCCTCCAAGGTAAGATTCACCTTGCACCCCCAGGTGTAATAGACTAACATGGTTTCCAGTAATAAATCTTATATTTCTGACCTTTAACATTGACACTGTATTTAAACTAATACAGTTGATGAATATACACAAATTATATTTCTACTGATAGTACATGAGAATTTTAAAAAATAAATTAATTGATATCTAAATGATAATAGCTTAAGTACAAAATGTCAAATGCATGAGGGAAACATAGAATAGAACAACTCACAAAAGTTGCTTAAGGTTTTATTTTACACTACTCTTTGCAAAATATCTATTGTAATACAGATATCACAGAAATTATCTTAGTCATCAGGTCCACTTACAAGAGAACATTTAGTCCTGGGTCATGAGGCTACATTCAGACTGTGATGTTTGAAAGGGTGTACCACATCGCAAGAAAACAGTCAGGGCAAACAGCCAAAATGAAAATTATGGGGATATACCTCAGCAGCACAGGAGCTGCCTGGAAAGTACAAGGTTCTGAGTTCAGTTCCCTGTACCAAATATATAAAAATAAATAAATGAATGAAATAAATTCATTGTTTAAAAACACTATCCTTGCTTCTATGAGAAATGGAATTCGACATGCTGTACTATTGAAGGACTGACAAAAGAGACACAGATATATTGAGAGAATATGTGAGTGAATTTGGGGAAGGAAGAAGGTATTAACTGCTCTCAAATATTCAAAGAGCAGATACACAGAAGAAACGTCAGATCCATTATCCATGATCCCAGGCTACAGAATCAGGAAAGTGAAAGATTTTGATTGACTATAAATGAGGCCCGTGAATCAGCAGTCTCTAGAAAGTGTAAGGCATTGCCTGGGGAGGTAAAATATTTTACCAGGGGCAAATCACACAAGGCCAGTAGGATGTCCCCCTGGCAAAGGCATCCTACAGGGATTTGAATATTGAATGACAGCAATAGGTACTTCCTACACCTTCAGATCTTAGAACTTTATAATATGATAAAAAGGAATACTGAAATTAGGGAGGATATAATTTCCTCTATAACTAGGCACTGTTTCAGGAGTCAAGGACACAGTGGAAAACAGCTAGGCAAAAATTCTTATGCACATGAAGCTTGTACTTTAAACAGTTTGGGGAAAAAAAGATATAAAAACAGAAAACACTGGAGCTGGGAGATAGTTTGGCAGTTTAAGGGCCTGCCTTGTAAGTACCTGATACTGCATGGTGTGCTGGCCACCTCAGTGCTGGGGAGGTTGAGACAGGAGAATCACTATGAGGCCAAGGCACATAGTGAGACCCTATACCAAATAAATAAATAAATAAATAACAAAACTTTAATTTTTCAGCATGTTTGAGAGATAAATTACTTTCTCTTTATGCTTGAGATAAAGCTATTTACTCATAAAGCACTTATACCTTCTTCAAGTTGGCAATCACTATGGAGAGAACCACTTATTTCATCTATAATAATTCCATCATTATCTTTTGCCTTTGCCCTAGAATATTTCTTTTTCCTTTTCTTTATAATCTGCTGTTTCATTCATTACCATTGCAAAACAATATATAATTTCTTATACTCTACTGTTAATATATTTTGTCATTTGCTAAAATATTAGAAATTATTGAAATGTTAGTTTTTCACTTTTAAAATTATAAAGTAGTTGAGGAGGCAGCTAAGGGCTACAGGATTTGCCTAGCATGCCTAAAGCACTGCATTAGATTTATAACAATGGAGAAAGTAATATACACATACACACATGAATTATCTGGGTATTTTTGGTTTTTGAGTTTTTTTTGGTGGAACCAGGGATTAAACTCAGGCCCTTGCGCTTGCCACGGAAGCACTTATTCCACTGAGCCATCTCCCTGGCCTCCAATTTGTTAAAATTTATAAATTACGAAGATTAAAAGTTGTATACATTTCTGTTTTTATACCTTTTTTTTTTTTTTTTTTTTTTTGTGGTACTGGGGATTGAACACAGGGCCTTGCAGTTGCCAGACAAGTACGTATTCTTCTTGAGCTATCTCCCGGCCCCAGTTTTTATCTTAATCTAGCCACATATACAATACAAATTTAGACTTTTGGACATATTTCAAAGCTGATAGCCTTTCATTATTGTATTAATTTATTATAATACTAGTTTTGGAATTAGTTTACTCGATTCTTAAAATTGTAATTTTAACCATCTTCAAATGTCACTTTATAAATGTGCTGTACTGAGCAACTGGTACAATACATTAGTAACTACAAAGAATTTCCATATTTAGGGCTGGTGAGATAGCTCGGCGGATTAAAGCACCTGCTTTAGCAGAGCACAGCAGACAGCAGGGTTCAATCAATGTCCAGCTGTGTCAGCCCTGCCCTCAGGGCACGGTGAGACAACAATTGAGACTGGACATTCATTTGCATGAAATTCCTGCACTTGGGAGGCTAAAAACACGATAATCAGTACAAGTCAAATCTACATAGTGAAGCCAGGCGTGGTGGCGTATCCCTGTAATCCTAGCACTTGGGAGGCTGAGGCAGGAGGATTGTTGTGAGTTCGAGACCAGCCTGAGCTACAAAGTGAGTTTAAGGCCAGCCTGAACTGTATAGTGAGACCCTGTCTCAAAAAGACAAAAAAAAAAAAAAAAAAAAAAAAAAAATCTACATAGTGAGACCCTGTATATCCTGTAGATCTGTCCTAAATTCATAAATAATTTCCATATTTGACACAACAAATCAATAATACTAGGGAATATTTGATAAACAGAATGACTGCATTCTAAGGACAGGCAGAACAACTCAAGAAGAGTGTCTATGCTAGACAAACACTCTACCACTGGGCTCTCAACTATATCTCTAGATTGTCTCATTGATACAAACAGAGCTAAAACTCACTTGGAATTTTGGCCATGTCATAGTAAGGCATTTCAAACTTCTATTTTTCTAGTAGAATTTGAGAAACTATTTTTGAAGTCATGAGGGACAGTGTAGAATTTGATATGAAGAAAATTTATATGGTCCTCATCTAGGGGTCAAAACTTCTACTCTTAGTAAAAAATCAGTACCTTTATAAGGTGTATATGCAAAGATTAAAGCTAGCTATTGAGGAAAGTTAAGTTGTGATGTATGTCAATCCAATGACTTAGCAATGGCTATGAATTAGGAATAACTTCTTGTCCTTATTTCATATGACTTCTTTCTATTCATATGCATAAAAGAAAACACCAAGTAGGTGTTGTTAAACCCATTATTTCCCCTTTCTAACTGCTTACTTTATCCTTTTCAACCAAGAAGTCCTAAATTTTTCATGCATAGCATCATAAAATACTAATTGCTTGGTCATTTTATCTCCTTTGAAATTCATATACACTTTTCTGCATCTTCGCTAGAGTGCTTATTAAAACTGGATTTTCAAGTAGAGAAACACTAGGATTTCAGGAAAAGATTGGAAAGTAATTTTTTTCTACATATAATTAAATAATATCTCATACTTAATTGGTCTTTTAGGTAAAAACATTCTACCAAACTACTGTCTTCAGAGAATGGAGCTTACTGACTCTAAGTCTTGTTATCTAGCAAACTTGATTTAAATTAGTTTTCTTTGAATGTGTTTCCTTACATTTGCCAAAATTAAGCTCCACATTATATATAGTGATGTCTCAATATCTAAATACAGAATGTGACATTAGACCACCACCTATTTAATCTGCCTCGTCTCTAGAGCACTGCTGCCCTATAGGAGGAAAATGGAATTCAAAGATGTGAGCCGTATGTGCAATTTTTAATTTTCTAGTTCCTATATTAAAAAAGTAAAACTAAATAGTAGAACATAACTGTAATACTTTATACATAGGCAAGGTGTTATCATTTCATTATTTAAGCAATACACACAATAATGATTATACATTTTTGTTTTGAGGTCTGTATGATAGCACAGTTCACTTGGGACTATCCGTGTGTGTCTAAAAGCTACTATACTGGCAGATGCACACCAAGGACTAATATTTCAGCGATGTGGTGATGGAAAGTTTAGAGCTAATATGGTATGCCTTTTCAAGGTACTATACTATTGTCACTCATTACTCTTTAAGTAATAAGTATAAATTTATCTATTAAAGTTTACATTAAGTTAGTCATTTCTTTTATAATGATGGAAAAAACTTAGCTGATAACCACTAGCATTTCAGCACCAACAACCATTACCATAATGAGGCAAATTATCCAATATTTCAGGTATGTTTACCTGGAACATGGCATTTTAAAGGTAATGTGGGTAACTCTAGGGTTGCTGATTTTTTTTTTTTTTACTAAGAAGGGAAAGGCCTTTTGTCAGTCATGTGAGGCTGGAACAATAATTGAAATGATTTAATATCTTTGAAAGAACAAACTACAGATATATTTACATAGCATAATATTAAGATAAAATATCCATCTGAGCCTAATATTAAGAATGACAAAGGAGAGAAAGCACAGTACATTTAATTTATTTTCCAGTAATGCTACTGGGACATATTACATACCTAACCCTTTTAACCTGTCAAGAAAGTACCTTATAAGTATATAATAATCTCCTGCACATAATAAATGAATAAATTGTGAAAATGCAGTTTCTGTCAACATGTTTTAGAAATAAGCATTAAAAAATAGGGTCAGGGGTGTAGCTCAGTAGCACAATGCCTGACTGGCAAGCATAGGTCTTGAGTTTGATTCTCAGTAATAAATATTGTCACATATATATTAGGTTATCTGAATAACTGAAGTCCACTCAATTTTAGAAAGAAAATTTAAAGAATGGGGCTATTCATTGTTACATTATAAACATGACTTTTAATCCTATAGTGTAAATTCAGTTATAAAATAAGTTATAGTAAAGGTGATATAAAAGTGTTAACACTTTATAATGAATATTTATTTTAAAACACCTTTAAATGTAAATGTTGGGAGTGTTGGGAGTAACTTACACCTACATTAAAATTCCAGGGCAAATAAAAAACAATTTACTTGAGAAGCCACATTGTCTGGCAATATAGAGAAATCTGCTAGATTGAGACCATAATGACTAATTCCATCAGGCGAATTAGGGTGACTACTCTGAGCCCAGCTAAGGAATGAAGGACCAAACAGCTCCTTTCATTCTATACTTAGGAGAAACTAATAAAAACCAAAAAGGTTCTGATAAGAAATGACCCAGTGATCAAATGATCATAGTTGTCAGGAACCAAAAAAGACAGAGGGCCACAGGGACAGAATGTTTCCTGTTCTGGACAGAGGTAAGCCACAGGATGTAGGCAGACTTGATACTAGGGGTCCGGAATGGCAAAGAAGCAAAGGATGAAAAGAGAGCAATGTACGAAAATTCTCATTTAAAAAATAAACACATTTAAGATAGAATTTAAAATGAAATACATTTTAATTAAAAATCAACTACTTTAAAGATAATAATATACAATATATTAACCATTGTTAATTTCCTACTATCTTGTTTTGAAATTCTGTATCTTTTTTTTATTATTTCTCTCTGTTTAAAAAATAGGGGTAGGGGTGTAACTCAGGAGCACAATGCCTGACTAGCAAGCATAACGTCTTGATTTCGATTCTCAGTACCAAAATATAAATAAACTAAACTAACAATTTCAAAATGTATCACTGTCTTTGAGGGTTAGGCTTTACTACATGTGTGAAACATTTAGCCTAGAATATGAAACAGCCATAGTGCAGAATTATAAACTGTGCAATTTCATGACATTTAGTAAGCCTTGGTAAGTAAATATAGCTAGGCTGTTGTCCTCTAGCAAAACCATAAGAGAAACAAATAATGCATCTGCTAACTGTCAGAAAGAAAATGGACAGTACAGAGCATGGAGACCAACTGAGCAGATATGAATGGTCAGACTGACGCACAGCTCAGGTGGGCACTTCCTTGAGCTCTTCTATGATTGGCAAACTTGGTGGCCCAAGCACAGGAATGATGACGACAGCAATGATCATAACCTGAACATTACTATGACCATGCAGGTGGAAACAACAACTGGAATGCACAGGCTTTTTAAGCACTGATTGCCCATGAGAAGCCCAAAGAGCCAGTGTCCTCATTTCACTATGCACATAAGCAAAGCAAAAATAGAGTCCAGGATAGAATCCATATGTGTCTGGTTCCCAAGCTGTGCTGCTGGGACCCAACCTATAATACCTCACAGGGAAAGGCAGGTGGTACTGTACTGCTGCAGTCAGTGGAGTGGCAAATTACTGGGCAAATGTATTTGACTCTTTGAAGAGGTTAAAAATATAAAAATAAAATAAAAACTCCACAATATACATCAGAGGAAAAAAACTGCTCTTTTGCTGCAATCTTATTTAGGAGCACATTCTATTTCCTTGATATTTTTACCTGCACATCTAAAGTGTTTCATCTAGATGAATCAACTTCCATCCAAGTAATCACTAAGGAATTGTAGTGAGTCCCTCAGGCCTCAAAAAAAAAAAAGCCCGAAAGATGCATTGGCTGTTCTTGGTCATAGTGGTAATGTAGCCAATCACAAAATGAGTTCTTAGTAATATGTTACAACATAGGACTTCTAAGCATGTAATATACAAACCAATGCATGAATTTACACAGGCATTTTTATAGCAACTATACCTCTCTCTAATAGCCAAAAGTTGGGCTCACTAGAGAAGACTCAAATAACACCACATAGATTTCATTTTGAGAGTCCTTTGATAGAAACCACTTAGGCCAGATTTCATGGAGAATAAAATTTTAAATTCCAGGTATCCAAAGCTTTTCATAGTTTATCTTTTCCATCAGTTTCTCACTGTATTTTTCACATTCAGTGTTGTCTTGTTTTTCTTTGTCTACATTTAAGCTATGGCTTCACCTTCTCCCCAAACACCAGCTATGATGAATGTGTTGATGCTAAATCTGGTTCATGTCCAACACCGAGTGCTTTGGAAAGTACACATATTCTCCAAAAAATCTCCCCATACTTCTCTAACTACAAAGAAGGTACCTTTTTGTAGACTTTCCAGTATGGATCCTTAGCATGTACATCTGCTATTTATTAACAGATCTTTCCCTATTATTTACCGGAGTCTCACATATAAAAGATACTCTACATAGAGTAGTTTATGAATGATTGTAGCACTTTTTTTTTTTTTTGATAAAAAGGAATAACACTAATGTGTAGTTGGACATCTTTCTGATTTAAATATCATCTCCTCATTCTGGAGGTGGCCCAGGGTTTTAGAAAGAATAAACACAATCACTGTTGCTAAAAGTGACTGATTGAAACCTGAAAGTTGTGATTTCTGGTGTTGTTAGGGCCTGAAATCTCCCTTGATTTAAACATTATCATGCCCATGAAAGTCATGTATCTGTTAATTAAGAACACATGAAAAGTTCCAAATACTTCATTAGTCCCAGCACTTGGGCTGATGAACAGGAAGATCACAAGTTCAAGCTCAAACCATGGAACTTGGAAAAATCTTATTTTAAAAATTGAAAACAAATAGAAAGTACTAATATAAAAAAGAGTAAGGATGGGTATGGTGATGCATGTCTATAATCTCAGCACTCTGGAGGCTGAGGCAGGAGAATCACTGCTAGTTTGAGACCAGCCTGGGCTAGAAAGTTAGCTCAAGTCCAGCCTACACCATGTAATAAAACTTTGTCTTGAAAGGACCCCCACCCCCACAAAAAAAAGAGCAAGCAAGGTGTATAGATCAGTTCAAAGGCCTTAGGTTCAAACTGTACCCCTTGTACCATAAAACAACACCTTTCAAATGAATCCTATACAAAAACATCTGACAGAAGTTTAACACAGTGAGGATTTCCATTCCTGTATGCCCAGTGAACAACTATGGGGTTGTGAGAGGAGAGATGAAGAAGTTAATAATAGGCATCTATGGACTCCTGAGTAATCAACCACAAAAGCAAAGTACAAATATTTGAATATGAATGGTCACTGACCACTGAAAGAGCGAGCAAGGAAAATAATGATGTTAAGTATGGAGACATGCATGGTGGCGCATGCTTGTAATCCCAGCACTCGGGAGGCTGAGGCAGGAGGATTGTTGTGAGTTCGAGATCAGCCTGAGCTACAAAGTGAGCTTAAAGCCAGCCTGAACTGCATAGCGAGACCCTGTCTCAAAAAGACAAAAAAAAAAAAAAAGTATGGAGACATGAAAGTAAAACTTGTTTCTGACAGGAAAAACACTTGGGAAAAGGATTCCATCAATATGGCATGAATTTACTAATTAAAAGTACTGAAATATAGATGTCAAGCCTGGTACAGTGGTGCACACACTTGCAGGTCTAAATGGCAGTAACACTGAGCATTTCTTATTATTCTTGGGCATTTTAATGTATGACACTGTGATTATATGTTCATAGTTTGCTCATTCGCCTATTTGGAATATTTTTCTCATTAATTTGTAAGAACTTCACATATTAAAGGGAATTAGCACCTTCATCATATAGTATATTAAAAGTTTTTCTTCAGTTCTTCAATTTTATTTTATATTGTTTATAATACCATCTTCCCTACAGAAAAATCTTAGTTTTCTTTTTTTCAATTTACATTTTTTAATCTCTATTTATTTTTTTGGTTCAGGGTCTTCCTATGCAATTCGGACTTGTAGTGATCCTCATGTTTCAGCCTCCCCAGCATTGGGATTACAGGTGTACACCACCACACCTGGTTGTGAGTTTTGGTGGCGCCACACCCATGGTTTTGGGACCTACAAGACATGTGGTACCTGGGATCGAACTCAGGTCCAAGCAGGCATTTAGACCACTGAGCTTAAGCCATCTCCCCAGCCCCAATCTTTTTTATACAATCATATTTTCTAGCTTTTCTCTGCCCTCAAGCCTGTATTTCTTAAAAAATTAAGAAAACCTTTTTAAAGACAAATCTCATTACTATTCATGTTAATATAAATTCTACAACCAAAATTTATGTGATTTCGAAAGGACTGCAAAATATTATACATATATATATATATATATGGCAGGTTTTGAAGGCATACACTTGTGACTGTTGCAGTACTTAAAAATCAATGGAATATCTTTAATTAAGTTTAGCATTTCTCTGTTTCTTAAGAAAAAAATGAGATATTCTGTCATTTAAGTCTCATGATTAAGGAAATATTCCTTAGAGGAATGGTAGACAGTATATCTAGCATTACTTATAAAAGCATCAAAAAAATACATGAAACTCTACCATGTTTTAAATGCTACTCAGCACAACTAATGACTTATAAAATAGGTAATTATTTCCACTGAGGTCAAAAGTAGATTTAAATGTTAGAAGAAAACCAAAATAAATGTGATTGGCTTTTCACAAAATAGGAAATTAGCACTTGACTCCCACCTGCACACTGGTATTTATCTTCATCTCCAGAACTCATAACTAAATCTGATGCAGCAGCAGGGTGCTAGAATGCCACACTTGGCTTAACTCAGCAAGGAGATGGCTGCTGTGTACTGACAACTGCTTCATTTGTCTTCTGACTTAACAACTGTTCATTAATTTGAGTTGGCTACCTGTTGAAGCAACTTGTCCAACCTCACGTGCCACACGTAGGTCAGTTATACATTGGCTATGAGCAATCACAGGTAACTTGTATGTGAAAGATCAGAATCACAGTCACATACTAGTAAAAATGAAGTCTTCCCCTACCATGTATATACTGGCTAGAGACACTTAAAGAAGAATAGGCTTCCTAGGAAACCCAGAGGACCATAATCTATCACATATATAAATCATGTCTTGCTTCAAGTCATTTTTGGTGGCACTCTCAGTTACTCTTCTATCATTGCTAGAATGATATCCAACAGTCAAAACTAGGAAAGGAAAGCTTTATTTAGCTCACAATTACTGGAGGTTTCCGTCTGTACTCAGCTAACTCCAAGGCAGAGTGGCACATGGCAGACAGCAACCTTTCATGGCAGAGGTAAAGAGCAAAGAGCAAAGGGAGTGGCAGCACCTCAGGCAGCTAGTTAGCCCCTCTCTCCCCTCCTCACATTGTATGGCAAATGACCTACCCCAGGGCAGGTGCAGCATCCAACTCACAATAATCACTCACAAACTCCAGAAGCTGCCTCACAACTGCATAAGGCTTTGGGGAACAACTAGAAACAAACCATAACAGTGGCTATGAAGTTGTATTCACACACATCTTCTGATGTTCAGGGATTCATTTCAGTCTTGTTTTTCTACAATTGTGAAATAGATTGCTTTTCAATCTTTAAAAATTAATCTACATACATTTTAAAAATGTAAATAGCCAACACATTTCTAATTCCATTATCCAAGGTACTGCTAATATGTTGGTATACATCTTTACAGACTCTTTACTCCATTATCATTCATATTCATATATATATATATATATATATATATATATATATATATATATATATACTTAAGAAAAATACATTATAATGAGATTTATAATTTTATTGTGTACACAATGATACATTATAACATTCTTCTGTATTTATTTTTTGGGGGGAGAGTCTACAGGGTGTTCAGGGTCTCACTACAAGATCAGACTCCTAATGATTGTCCTGTTTGCAGCCTCCCAAGTGCTGCATTAACAAGCACATGTCACCATGCCCAGTCTCAATTGCTTTCTCAGCATGTCTCAGGGGCAGGGCCAGCAGGGCAGGCCTGGGAACCAAACCCCAGGCCCATATACCTGCTTGCAAGCATTTTAATCCACTGAGCTGTTTGGCTGGCCAGATGCACTATAACATTCTTTACAATAAAGCAATTGAAGTTTTCTTCTTTCCTTTTGGGATCATGGTATACCCTACCATATAAATATCATAATTTATATAAATATTCTTCTTTTGGGGGATATTTCAATTGTCCTGATTTTCACAATTAACAAAAATGCTATAAAAATATACCATTTTATACTTGCTCCATTATTCCTTTGGAACAGTACATACGCAGTAAAATCTCTTCCAGCTCCTCCTCCCCCTCTTCTTCCTCTTCCTTTTTTATTCTTTTTTTTGTTGGACTTTGAATCTGAGTCCTCGTGCTTGGTAGGCAAGCATTCTACCACACAAGTATATCTCCAGCTTTAAATGTTTATATTATCAAAACGCTTTTTCAAATGTTTCTACTTTATATATCCATCTACAGGAAATAATACCTTAAAAGGCTACAAATTCAAAAGTTATTTTAAGAACTTAGTTACATAGAACAAGACTATGGAATGTGTGACAGAATAAACATTAGTACTCATTTAGAAATACATTTCAAGGAAAAGCTACAAGATCAATGACTAAAAGTCTAGAAAGCATTACTTTCTTTAGGGGATAGCAAAAGAAAAAAGGTTTTACAATCAGAGAATGTCATAACATGGCAAGATCTACGCTAAGAACTGAGCACTTAGACCTAAATCTAATAACATATTAACTCTAATTTCTTCATGCTTTCTTACTTGAGGTTCACTTGCAAAAGAATGCTTTCTTGTAGAATGGATGTTGTCTTTGTCAGACAAGATTTGTCTGTTTACATTTTGAATACAGGCTTACAAGACTTTATGTGATGATAAAAAAGAAGAAAAGAAACAACTTTATTTGTTCTCACAGGAAGTGTTTTTTATTTCTTTTTTCTTAGAAACAGAAAACATAAATTTCTACTATGTCCCTTATGGACAAAGACCTTATGAGTGGTTTTCCAAGCCAGTCTTATTGTCCCTTTATAACTACGAAGTACTGGTTCCAGAGATCTTTAGCTACCAAAGTCCATCAGTTCAGAAGACTGTTATGTAAAATGGAATAATACTTACCTGTAACCTATATACATTCTCCTATATACTTTAAATCATATTTGCATTACTTAAATACGTAGTCAAATGTGAGTGCTATATAAATATTTATTGTAGCAAAGGCCCACATGAGGAACCTTTTAGAACTTTCAATAAGACCAAACAGCCAGCTGTGTCACACATTGCCATGGGTTTGCCACAACTAGTTTAGGGACAAATGCCAAGAAAAAAGCCCATCCATGTTCAACACGCACACCAAGCTAGTAGGACATTAGCAGTTGCATACATTTTTGTTTTTCAAAAATTTTCCATACTGAAATGGGCTGAATCCATGGATGTGGAAAACCTGATGCGTTTCTCTACAACCAATAGAAGCTTAATTTGTAGAATATGTCCGCACATTAGTAACTGTCATTGCTTTCCTTATTCTCACCAATTCACATCATTAGGGAAATTCAAATATCAAGAAACAAAACTTAAAACTGCATAAAATCTATAAAAGGACTTTCTGGGGGGAAAATTCCCTAGAGTAATGATTTTTAATTCTTGGATGAGTCCTTATAAAATGTGTCCCGTATTATATTATGCCCCTTGCAAAAAACCCCAAACCACAACATCAATGAACAACCCTTTTAAAATCTGAGTCTATATTTTTGTCTGATGTCACATTTGTCTGAAATCTATGTCTTTCTGGGGAGGTGCTCATTCTGATACTGGTATCCCTGAGAGCTACAGGATGAGGACAGCTAAAAATAAGGCACCAAGGAACACCTGGTAATATAGGAAAATATCTGCCTATAACTTCCTTCCTTGGCAAGCACAAGGTCATGAGTTCAATGCCTAGTAACAAAAATAGACCCCAACCACATTCTCTAAAAAAAGATGTCAGAGAAAATAAGCAGTGCTCTGTGGAAAATGAGCTACCCCATTCTTCCTTTCCTCCCTTCTCTTTTTTTCTAAATTATAATGTCAACTAACCTAAATAAGGTAATGTCTTTAAAAAGCACTATAATCTATATGTCAGGATAAGCTTTAAACAAAGTTTGAATTTCTTCCAACACACACAAATTCAGTTAAACTCTATAAAACAATCAATGGTGGCATAATATTCTAGAATTCTTCTGCTGGCTGGCCTCCAAAGCAACATAAAAGCTAAAACAGCACACATTTAGCTTGTCTCACAGAAGACTACTTATTTTCTAAAGTGCACTAAGTAAAAATTAGAAAAAGATTCAGTATAGAATATTAAAATCCTGAATTTTTCAAATGTTTACACTGAGGCAAGGTAGACAATCTATCCAAATTTTTTTTTTTTTAAATGAAGACCACATCCATTTTTAATCCATGGATGATGAATCAATCTTTTGTCCTAAAAATTACATTTTGGCCTCACATCATGAAATAACTCATAAAATAAACATTTCAAGCTTTAAATTTCAAGAGTTATAAGTATGTCTGGGAACAATCTTCCCAACCCTTATTATCCCCAGTGTCTCAGTTACATTTCTTTCTTTGCTGGGACAAAATATCTAACATCCCTAATCAAGAAAGGAGAGGTTTATTTAGTTCACATTTAGTGGAAGTTTCAGTTCATACTCAGCTAATTTCAAGAGGGCTGAGTGAAACATGGCTGAGTGCAACCTTTCATGGAGGAAGAAAACAGCAAAGAGCAAAGGGAGGCTGGCAAGCCCCTCTCCTTTCCTTACATTGTATTTAGGCTATCAGTCTCAGCAGGGTGAGTGAAGCACTCATAACCCACAATCCCAGCATTGAATCATGAATTAATCACAAACTCTAGAAGCCTGCCCCTGTGACCGCATGAGGCTTTGGGAGGACAACTAAACCAAAACCATAACATCCAGCATGTAGGAAATGATTTTCACCTTACTTTTCACTTTGTATCTTATGTGGTATCTCTCATTTCATAGCCCTTGATCCATGAGACCACCAGTACAACCAATGCCTCATTCTGAGCAACTTTGCTTCCCTACCCATAATTGCTCATTGCCATCAATAACTTTTATCTTGATTAAGGATCATATATTTTCCTTATTACCCTTCTTGATATTTTTGGAGGGATTTTTTTTTTTTTTTTGGTACTATATTTGGTGCAGGATCTTGCAGATACGCTAATGTTTTCAGCCTCTCCAGGGCTGGGATTATAGGTGTGCTCCACCATGCTAAGTCCCATGGCCAGTTCAGTGTGCCTGGGGTGGACTTGGGTGGTATGTGGTGCCAGGGATCAAAGCCCAGTCCCTGCGGTTGCCTAAGCAGGTACTTAGTCTGCTGAGCTACCTCGCCAGTCCTTGGAGGGAATTTCTAAGAGATTTATATTTACCTTAAATCTGCATTTATTTTTAGTACTGGCATAAATTACAGGCATGAGACCAGATGCAAATAATGTTTTTCCTGTAAGATAAATAAATATCACCTATCTGCTTATGAGCTGAAATGGGATTGTTTCACCACCATAACAACATACTCTCTCCTAACTCCCTGAAAAACACCCAGTACAATTCTTCCCTGGGAGCAATGAGAAAGTCTTTTATAGAGAAAGGAGGAGGAAAAAATGATGCAAAATGTTTCCTACAGGGTTTCTACTCTCTTACTACTTCCTGGATGATTATCACATATGAAAAAAACAAACAAACAATGTGCTTTGTTGTGAAGTTTAATTTTTGTTTGAAGTTTAATCTTTGTTGTGAAGAATATTTTTGTGAAATATTAAGCAAACATTTAACTAACTTCCAAACTAGCAATAAAAGAATGAAGAAAATGACTAACATTTAACTTCATGGTAGAATCAGATAATTTACTACGCTATAGTTTCGACTTTGTTTTGATAAACATAAGATCATGAAACTAGTCATCCAGTGTAATACAAAAAAAAAAAAAAAAGTCATCCAGTGTTAAGTCAGGTAACTATGATGACAACAATCCTAGAATTCAGGATTTTTATCTTAGATCTTCCTATAATTTCTTTAAATGCCCATAGATATTGTCAGATTTTTTAAATTAAAAAACAAAGTTACTTTGATGATCATCTAGTATTACTAGTAAGACTCTAGTGGGGGAGCTGGGGAGATAGCTCAGTGGAATAACCACTTCCCTGGTAAGTGCCAGGGCCTGAGTTCAATCCCCGTTTCTGCCAAAAAAAAAAAAAGATTCTAGTGGTATTTGAAGCCCAGAAGAAAGATGGTGATTCGTTCACATTGTGATGGTCTTGCCAAAAATAGCCCTAATTTTGGAATTAAAAGAATTTATCAGTTCTTTTATCTTGTGTTTCTTTGGCTAAGAAGAAACATTGCTGGTTTTACCACATAAATATTTTCCAACTTGCCAAAAATGTTAATAATATTACAAATAACAAAATAAAACTGTGTGTGCAGACCCCTGTGTACTTGTGGGCACAGTCATGGTCAGTATCATTTTTTCCTTGTGCCATGGCCACTGCCACACAGATTACTTAAGAGATCTTTGGCTTTCTCAACATCTCTTCAGGAATCCCTATTCCCTTTTCCATGATACCATCTTCATCTCCTTTGAGAATACAGTGTTAATGTAAAGGGATACTGAATTTAAAGCAAACTTGTACATTTAGTTACCCATGAGTGATATTAGGCAAGTAGAAAAATAGGTTGATTTTTATCCTCCACTTTTTTTTTTCTTTTTTTTTGTATTTTAGGGAAGGATCTACAGGTGCTCAGGATCTTACTACTAGATCAGACTCATAGCACTCTGCCTGTTTACAGCCTCCCAAGAGCTGGGAGTGCAGGTGTGCGCCAGCCACTACTCCAGTCGCAACTGCCATCTAGCCCCCTGGGAGCGAGGCTGGCACAGCAGGCCTGCAGATTGAACCCCTGACCCCTGTACCTACTTGCAGGCACTTTAATCCGCTGAGCTATTTGTCTCCTCTACCTTATATATCTTTGACAGTGAAGGGCAAAGGATAAAAATCAACCTTTTTTTAAAACTGCAGCCTGATATGTATAGTTTGAAAACCTGTTTGAAAGGCATCTGAATCTACATCATTCTTCTGATTTCATATATATAGAAATGAGAAAGTATACATACTGATTACTTGTTTCTTTTAAGTGCTCAAATTCATATTTATCTTGAAACAAATATTAATAATTATAAAGTTTTAAATGATCATGTGAATGTTTTATGGGAAGTGAGCCCAATATGCATACATGGCATAGCAGTAAAGACATGTCTCAAATAATAAGTAATTCATGAAACTAAGTTCGAAATTTAAATATTATTAATATGTCTACATATTTGTATTTTTTGGGGGGGACTTGGCTTATTTAAAATAATAGGTCTGGCTTTCTATTTAATTATTATTTTGTCATTTAAAATGCAAATTATGGTCTTGAATTCTTTGTATAAAGCTGAGTTTGTCAATAAATATACATTTAAATACATAACCAATGATTACATTTTTTTAAAAAGAAAAAACAACCATAATCATACTTAGCTAATGGACAGCCTTCATTTATCCACACTCTCCCTCTACATGAGCTTCAAGTGGAAAAATGGATGGTTCAAAAAAGCTTTTAGAGCACTGTACGTCTCTGTGCTGCCCCCATTTACTCTGAGAGATCACAAAGTTTGACACCAGGGATCATTTACTTGTAGGGAAAGAAACAATTATTTGCTTGGCATAAGAACTGAAAAGAGGAATACCTAAGATGAATATGTTGTGCTTAGTGCCCAGATTCCAGGCAGAGGTGGGACATAAGAGATGTGTGCTAGAGTGACACTTCACAACCTTCACCCAGTCACTTCCACTGCAGCCAGGCCTGCAGAGAAGATCGAACAACATCCTGTTCCAGTGGTAGAGTCTTACATTATCTTCTGCTCTGAAACTCATCTACTGCTAGTTTATCATGCCCCTGGTGCCAGCTTAGCCATTAGGCACTGTAGAACACCAGGAAAATTAACTTGCATGTTAAAATTGACTGGAAGAAGAACTAGTCTTTTGGGTGGATATATCTGAAGCCCTGAATACAACTCCTCAGAAGACTTCCAGCTGGGTGAAGATGGCAGGTCATCCTGGTGACCAATCTCACAGTAGATTAAATTCCTGAAGATAATCTCTCTTCAGTTACAGACAGCCTTTGCCAGGCCTCTGCTTCCAAGAATATAGGCAAGCCTTAATACAAGCAAACATTAAAAACACAAACAGGTACAGAAAATTAATTCGATAAGAAACCTTGTCTTCCACATAATATGGAAGTACACACTTCAATGTTAATTATTTTACCTTAGCCTTTCAGGTGTCATTGTCACCTTAGCACTTAATCTAATCATGCTGGGCATGGTGTTGCTTGCCTATAATTCTAGCACCTCCCAGAAGCTGAGGCAAGAGGACTGCTGGGAGTTCCAGGGGAGCTTAAAGTGAGTTTAAGGCCAGTGTAAACAGCATAGTGAAGTCCTGATGAAAAAGATTAATTAATTAATTAAAATAAAATTAAAAAGAACTAATTTTTTATCCATGATTTTCACTAGTTCAAGGCCAGTGTTAGAAGCCAGCAAAAGATTCTGGAAGTACAGAGGAAGAATGTCAGGCTGCACCTAGGGCAGAGTCCCAAAGCTTAGATGAGAAGCAGCAGCAGCCATCCTCATTTCCTCTGCATTGAAGCTCATCTAGAGTAGCTCTATCTTATAATCCCGATGGTCCAGCCACAGATCTGAGCACCATGGCATTTGTTTCACAGCTGTGATAAAACACACCCTGATACATTTACATTAATAATGTTTCTTAGTAGTAGCCTCTCAGTTTATGTCCCTATGATTTCTCAGAAGTAGTCACTGGCATGTTATACAGTAGACATGGAGTCACGCTTAGAAGTTCTTTGTGCCTTTCCCAAGAAATAGAAAAGAGCTCCAGTTAATAGAGTTTTGGTAGGTTCTTACTTGCTGAGTTCTATAGTTGGGCCTTCTGGGCTGAACCTAGAATGTGCTGATCCCTGCCTCTCTCTGACCTCAGGAATGGTATTTCTGCAGAGGACATCCAACAGCATAATGTTCTAGTGGCAAAGTCTTACAGTGGCTTTTGAGTGAAGCAAAGAGTTATAACCCTGTAGTCTCACATTTTTGGAAGGTTAGAAGGTGGAACATGCTACACCAGTGAATCTTCTAGGATTTTCCTAGAATTTCTGTTTTTATGCCATCTTTCCGTACACCTTCCTTGCTTGTGTCAGGATAAGGTCAATGAGATTCTTATCTCAAATCTCCAACAGCCACTGCTTGGAACCTCCAACCTTTACAGCAAGAAGCCCACTTACAATGGAAAAGGGAGAGTGTGTGAAGAAAAAGCTGAAAGTTAAAGAAGGTAAAAGGAATTTAATTATACTTGTGGGGAAAAGAGGCATACATGTGATGCTTAAATTATTTAGGCAGAATTGGTTGCAAAAAGAAAGAAAATGAGAAAGGAATGTAGAAGCACTTAGGAATGCCACCAATGATACTGTAAATAGAGGTTATCAGATGACTATAAGGTGTTCAGAGAGTAAGTTCACGTTTTAGATAAGCAAAGATTAATCTCTTTCTTGGGCAAAAGTACATATATCAAAGAAGGAAAATAAATCAGCCTATAACTAAGAAAACAGACTCTAAGAAATACTAGCAGCAACAAGAAAAATGGAGAATAGTGATCTAAGTTTTAATTTGAATATTTAAGAAAGTAATAAGCAAATAATGAAAGTAATAGAGGATTCTGTGCATGGTCATCTCTACTTCAGTGTAGGAGCATGATGTAGAGGTTGCACACTGGTATGCTCACACTGACCAAACCTGTAGGTCAAAGGGAAAAATGAGGAAGGATGCCAGCTGGCCTCAACCAGGGTCGTTAGGCAATAGTTCACCTTCTAGACTCGGAATGGATATACACACTTGGAGTGTGTAGAAGGACCTCATGACAGTTTTGTACACTGACATGTGGTGAAGTAGGAGACAAAAATGATCACGCACCACTTATTTAACTCACTCATTAGCTAATTCTGTCCATCAGTCTCCTCTTTCTCCTAAATGTATAGATTATGCAATGAGTCAACTTAGTCATCTGAACTAAGTTCTCACTATCATTTCATTCTCGCTGCCAGTCTCTGCTTAGTGACAGACACAAATGAGAAATTTTTGTGTGAGACATGGAAGGTGAGAATGAAGCAGCAGCTTATTTTGCAGTTTACATAGGACAGTGTTCACCCATCAGCCCACAGTGTTGACATGGGGCACTCTGCCCCCACCTGTTTCTTTTCAACCTTATTCCAATGCCAGAAGTGGTCATTTAGCATCCTGATAGGGAACCCTGGCTTCTGTAGCACCCCATTAAGGTCAAAGTCAATAAAAATTTACAAAGTCTCATGTCATGGTTGAGATTTCTAGCTTGTCCTTGGTATTCTGCACTATATAGCTACTGTCCCTTTCCCATATCATGGCACACAGATTTCAAGCTACAGCATATGATGTGAGTGAGACCTTATGGAGAATGCTTAACCAGTTCCTATGACACAAGAACAAATTTACATCACAAATATATGTGAGAGGTCAGGCATATATAGGATAAGCTTTGAATAAATATAACAT
Organism: Ctenomys sociabilis; assembly: GCA_004027165.1. Lineage (NCBI taxonomy): Eukaryota > Metazoa > Chordata > Mammalia > Rodentia > Ctenomyidae > Ctenomys > Ctenomys sociabilis. The sequence continues at coordinate 65,706 of PVKA01009117.1, forward strand.
TTAAATAGCTCTATGCCTTTGGCCAAGGAATTTACCTTTTCTAAAAATTTAAATGCAGATTATAGTCTGTTGGTCTCCTCCAATCACTGTGTGGATTAAATAATATAATCAATATAAAACTGGCATGCAATCTATAAAATTGTTGTTAATATTTTATTATTATTGATAAAAATTCCAATTGCTCTAATGAAGATATCACTGTCATTGTTTAATAGCTATAGAACTATTAAGTGTAGGTAACATGCTATGTTCTAAGACCAAGCTAAGAGAATCCTCATTCCATTTTAAAATGTAGGACCATATTACCATATTTTTGTTGGAGATCAGAATCCAAGTAGCTGAACAGTGGCAAGAATTACATTTCTACATTTAAGGAAATAATAGAAAGGCCAGAAAAATGATGTTGAATTAGAAACTATTGACTATGATAATATATTTGAATGATATATAATAAAAATATAATTTTATGGTAGAGTTTGTTACCTATATTAAAAGATAATTATGAGGCATCATGTAATGGAGCTGTTTGGTAAATGAAATACTTGGCAAATAGAGTGCCTAATGATTTAATTCTACTTTTAGCCCTTCCTATGTTAATAAAAAAAACATTCAAAAATTATTTTAGTTGAACTTAAATATGAAACTATACTTTTTAGTCACATAGTTTGGGTGGCTACTGTAGCTAGAAGCTAATATGATAAAATAGACAGAATTTAAACAGATATTAGCTTGAATTTTATCTCTGACTCAATAATTATGCAAATTCAGTTAACATGCTATTTACATTAAGCAAAATTGAGTTAATAAATATTCTTAAATATGATATAACAGTTAAATGAGATATGAATGTAACATGCTTACAGTGATATCTTCATTAGAGCAATTGGAATTTTTATCAATAATAATAAAATATTAACAACAATTTTATAGATTGCATGCCAGTTTTATATTGATTATATTATTTAACCCACACAGTGATTGGAGGAGACCAACAGACTATAATCTGCATTTAAATTTTTAGAAAAGGTAAATTCCTTGGCCAAAGTAAGTATTAAATAAATGATAAATACTCTAAAAATAAACATCACCTTTTAGCTTTTCCCTCTCTTATTCATACAGGAAGGTGTTGAGTGGGCTATTGTCAGTACAGAATCACGCTCAGCTTCTAAGGAGAAAAGGCCATGGTAGACATGAACTCCCACTCCCTTCTAGAGCAAACCATGTCCTGAATACTGCCTTTTAAAGGCTATCTCTCATTTAAGGTACTATTTATGAAAAAGGAAACAGAAGACACACCCTCTAATTAATTTTGAGAACTACTTAAACTTGGATTAGTTAGGCTGTTAATTTATGTGGCTTTAATCAGTAATTTCCAATAATAAAAATTATTTGAGCAGTTACAATGTAGGAAATTTCTTGAAATATCTTTATTTGTTCAAATTTTTTAATGAAGGTAAAAACCTAAATTTGAGGTCTCAACAGTATAAAATAAAATGATAAATTATAGAGAATTCTGCTGGTAGAAAAGTAAATTTATACTTGCTTGCATGAGTAACTTTTACATTCATTGTAATGGATTTTACATAATAGGAAAATTCATTTTTTAACAATAATAGGCCCATTGAAGCAGCTGGATATACAGCTAACTCTTTATCACTGTCAGGAGTGAAATGAAACTTGATTTACTTCATATATTCAAAAAATTCCTGCTTTTCAAAAACAAAAATATGAACTTAGATTCATTTAGAAAGATACCCATGAGATAATAAAATAAATTTCCATATACACATGCACATGCATGTGCACATATACACACACAGAATAAGAAACAGAAATGCATAGAGCAAATTTTGATTCCATGCATTGCTCCTGGGTGTGTTTCTTTCTCAAGATTTGATTTGCTCTTCATTAAAGTAGAAAAAATGATATCCAGCTGGCAAAATTGACATGAAGATTAAATTACTTATTACTATATCTAAAAGAGTCTAATGGAATGTATGACTCTTTAGAAGCAACTGATATTATTACATAGACATGAAAAAGTTAAAAATGAATCCATTTCTTAGTTATTTGTTCCTTCAAAACTATACTTGAATGATCAGTACACTTTAATGCTTATCGTGCATTATCTTGAATTACAAGAAAACCGATTTGTTACGAAGACCTGAACATATTTCTAAACCTCCTTTAGAATTAATCCAATAAAAACATTTTATAAGTATATATTCTCTCCTACACGAAACAGTATATTTAGAAATTTGTTTTACTGATGTTGTAACAACTAATATGCATAAATTCAAAACAATTCTTCCGTTTTTACAATATCCATCAGCAAATGAGGGTCTTGATTATATATTTTGCTGCATCTATTCACCTCTATTTGTGTCCATGCCTCATAGTAGACAATGAATAATTAATTAATTTAAACCTGTGAAATTAGAGAAAAACTGTATTTTAAATGACTGTGTTTTAAAAGCCTAAATGTGTTTCCAAACTAGTTAAAAGACCTAACAATCATATAAAGTTTCAGAGGTTATAAATCTAGAAAACCATAATCTTTTGAATGTCAAGTTGTAAGCCTTGAAATAAATGTCCATACCTTTGTATATCAGAAAACCGGCACACAATTTTTACAAAAGAATTACAGTTCTGCACCAATATACTAGAATGCCCTTTGCACTGCATTTTCATTAATACAAAACACTTAGAATCATTTTGGAAAGCAGAGTAATGCCATAAGTTACCACACTAAATACAGCTCTGTCATTTTTTTAATCTTCTCTTAGTTAACTGCTTCCTTTTCTCACATGGCATGAAAATGCCACAATATGAAAAACGTCCAGTTAAGATCATTGATTTATTATGACTTAATTCCTAATAACTGTTTTCTTTTTCTTACATATGTATGTAAATTCTCATTGATGCCTTTCTGTATTGTGTAAATCGCACAAATGTCTGTAAGGAATGATGTAAAAAATCCGTCTGTTGCATATATATATATATATATATATATATATATATATATATATATATCCAGAATGTATCTAATATGCAATTAAATGTACTCTGAATTTAAAAAATCCAAATGCACACTGTATTCCATTTTATAACAAAACTCTAACACACTATGCACATTCTTTCTTATCCCTAAGAACCCACAAACAAGTTGTGTTAATCCCTCTAATCCTCCTAAGGGACTTATGCTTACTGATATCTATACAACTTTAATTAGTGTCTTTATCTGTTGTGTACAAGTCTTGTGCATATGTGCACCTCACTGTCATACCCAAATTTATAAGTTCTCTCAAGATCAAACTGTGTTGTCCTTCCTAATGCTAACAAGCTTAATGTATAGTCTATGTAAGCATCTCTTTCAGAAGAATCTTTCTAGGGCAGTTGTCACACCAGAGCCATTAAGTGGCATAATTCTAGAAATAAGTACTAAAGACCATAATATGTATTAATTATACATTTACTAATGACACATAATGTGAATATAAGAAAGAATTCATATTGGTTATGAAAGAAAACAATGTTTACAATGCCTGGATCATTGTTTAGACAAGTTGCCCTTAACTGTTATTACGTTATTATTATTCATAACATGTAGACCTACTTAATCACTAAGTAGACAATGATTGCCAGTTGAAAAAATCCTGTGTGTTTATTCATTTTTTCACTCATTCCTTTATTAAACAGATGGTATAATCATTATATCAGCATGTATCTATCATTGCCAAAGAGAAATTAGCTTTGAAAACTGTGGAGGACCACCTAGCAGCTCTCCTTGAAAGAAGAGCAACTGTTTCCAAGATTTTGCTATCACACATTGTGCTGCTATAAACATAGGTATACATATATCTCTATGATACAGTGTATCCAAATCCTTTGGGAAAATTCCCAGTAGGGGGATAGCTGGCTTGAATGGGATTTCTAGTCCTATTCTTTTGAGGAGTCTCCATACTGACCTCCACAATGGTTGTACCAGTCTACATTCCCAC
>PVKA01009118.1:0-62808 GCA_004027165.1 Ctenomys sociabilis
ATTTCATATTTGTGTATCTTGGTATGATTTATTTAAATTTCTTGTGCAAAAGGTTCATTTTTCTTGGAAATGTGGTATTATAAGTTGAACTAAATTCAGAAATTTTAAATCTTTAAATATTTATTGCTACTTTGCGAATTCTAATTATATGAATTTAAGTTTCTTGGTTTTGACACAGTGAACTATTATGACTGATCTGTAAATTCATTTTTATTTTGGACAATTTTTATTGTTATATTCATTTATATTTGTAAATAATTTATTTGCAATCTATGAAAAAATTTTAAAAGATACAAAAATGTTATAAGCTATAGAAAATCATTTAAAATGCAATTGAATAAAGAATATTGGTATAGAAGTCTTTAAAAAAAACTGGCAGGGCTGGGAGATAGCTGCATAAGCTCCTGCCTAGCAAGAGCAAGATCCTGAATTTGATCCCCTGTACCCACCCCCCCAAAGAAAAACAGGCAAAACAAATTCAGCATATTTAAGTAATACCTCAGTGTTACAGACACAAGCATTTGGCAAAATTTTGCTTCTGTGCAAGTCACATGTGACCACAGCCATCTTCTCTGTACAAACAAAACTGTGGCCGCCTTCCCCAGAGTCACAAAATCATTAAGCTTGTAGGTCAGGGCACCGCTGTGTAGATCACAATCAAGTAGAAACTTTGTCCTCTGGGATATAAGGTTGGCTCACCATATATGGTCAATGTGGTAAAACACATTAACGGACGGAAAGAAAAAAATCATCTCAATTCATGCAGAAAATGTACTTGACAAAATTCAACATCCTTTCACTGTAAATACATTCAACAAACTAGAAATAGAAGACAGTTACCTCTGCAATAAAAGTTGCATATGAAAAATTGTGGTGAAAGACTGACTCCTTCTGCTCTTTGATCAGGAATAAGACTAGGATTCTGCTTTGATCACTTTGTCTACCACAGTTCTCAAAGCTCTAGCCAGAACAATTAGGCAAGAAAAGAAGTGAAAGGCCTTAAGATGGTAAAGGAAGATCCTGTTCACACATGATACAATGTTTATGTGATAAACAAACAAACTGTTAGAACTAATGAATTCAGCAAAGTAGCAGATGTGAAGTCAACATGTATAATGAACGCTTTGGAAAGGAAGTGATGAATTTACAGTGACGTCCAAAAAACGGAGGACTCTGATATCCTGGTTTTAAGATTTACCATAAAACCACAGTAATTAAAATATTACATGATACTGGCTTGACTTATAGTCCAATGAAATAGAATGGAAAGTTCAGAAATAAACTGTTGCATATGATTTACAAAAAAGACTGACAAAAGCACTGTATTGGCTAGCTTTTGTTGCTGAACAACATAAAATACCTGATATAAATGACTTAAAGGAAGAAAGGCTTATTTGGCCCTCAGCTCAGAGGTTGGGTCCATGGTTGTCACTTCTGTGACCATGGTCCTGTGGCAGAGGGGATAGTGAAGGAAGGATGTTCAGCACATGGCAGCCAGGAAGTCATGCAACAGGGAAAGAACCAGAGAGGAGGGGCTCTTTGACCCCAGGCTCATGGCCATGACTGGTGCTTTGCCCCAGGCTAGGCTTCCCCTCCCGAGCTTCCAGTACCTCCCAGTAATGCCAGCGGATGTTGTCTGTACTGTGAGTTCACTCACTGATAAAGTTAGAGGCTTCATGGTCCAGTCATGAAGCCTCACATCTTCACATACGATATTTTAAGGGGATTTTTTTTTTTTTTTTAATCTAAATGACAACAAATGCCAAGGCCATTCAACTAGGAAAGGACAATCTTTCCAACAAATTGTGCTGGGAAAACTAATTATATAAAATGCAGAAAGATGAAATTGGGCCCTTTCCTGATGCTGTGTACAAAAAACACACATTTCTCCTCCTGCAATTTAAGAGTTACATAGATCTGTTGCTAAATAAGGAATTGAATATAGTATGTACAATATTCAGAACAAGTAAATGGTCAAAGGAAACTACAACTTTGCTTTTATTTTCATAACTAACGGTACTGTAAAGTATAATGGAGCATAAAACTCTAGTACTATGTAGCACAATCCACAAAAATTACAGTACTATATAAGCAAGATGTACTATACAAAAAGAGGGCATTGAAGACAAGATGTATAGCCTGTAATCCCAGCACTCGGGAGGTTGAGGCAGGAGGATTGTTGTGAGTTCGAGACCAGCCTGAGCTACAAAGCGAGCTTAAGGCCAGCCTGAACTGCATTGTGAGACCCTGTCTCAAAAAAAGACAAAAGAAAAAAAAGAAAAAGAAGTTAGAATAATCATAATTACACAAAAGAAGTTAAGGTTGAAGGGAAAAGTTTTGGAAGATGTTGGAGAATTGAAACTGGAAAAAACAATAAAACAGATTATTTACATTTTCTAGTGTAGAAGCTGTTGCTTTCTCTTTAATAAATGTGTCATTTTTACAAGTAAAAAAAAAAAAAAAAGAAGATGAGATGTATAGAACTGTACCCCCAGGAGGGGGCTAAGTCCACATGGCAGATCTGAAGTCTAAGTAGTTGTTCAACAAGGAATATCTGTATTTACAGAGTTTGGACAGGTTGAGGGGAGCCAGTGAGTGATGCAGACTGGACTACCAACAGACAGGAAGCTGTTAACCTTTAGGTCTAAAATGGACCAGGAGAGAGATGGCCTGAATCAGCAAGAGCTCTGGTGGTTTTCTGGTAGTGGCCAGACCTCAGAAATGGGGCCAAGCCACCTTGGTCTGCTGGTGCTCCATGAATCTGCCTTGGGCAGAGTAGGGTGGGCATTGTCAAGAGAGTGGTTCTGTAGGGTTATGTGGAAAATACCTTGACTTGCAAAGAACTTTTAATTAAGTTTGTTTTTCTTTTAGCCCTGGTGGGCTACCAGGGATTGAACCTGGACCTTGTATTGACCTCTGGACCTTTTGCTTGCTAGGCAGGTGCTTTGCTTTTAAAGAAACACCTTTATGTTTCTGAAGACTCAAAAAGTAAAATGAAGCAACATAATATTTATTGTTTTTGTTTTTGTTATTTAGGACGGAGTCTACATTTCCCACCAAGTGATCAGACTCCAGTGATCCTCTTGTTTGCAGCCTCCCGAGCGCTGGAATTACAGCTGTACGCCACCACACCCAGTCTCGGTTGCTGTCTCTGTGCACCCCAGGGGTGGGGCCGGCACCCAGGCTAGGAATGGAACCCTGCCCGCTGCCCTCTGCCTAAGCAGGCACTTTAGCATGTTGAGATATGTGGCCGGCCCTCATAATATTTGGATAGTAGAAAGTTGTTGGGTAGGTTTTAATAACATTAAGCAGAATTATTACAACTAAAAGCTAAAGTTTCATAAAGACCATACAATGTTTTATTTTGGACTAATGAGGTTTAAAGTGCTTCACTTTTTTATTCCACCTGAATTAATTGAATATAATTGTTATAACTTTTTTTTTTTTTTTTTTCTTTTTGCCGGAACCTGGGATTGAACTCAGGCCCTTGCACTTGCCTAGCAAGCGTTTATTCTACTGAACCATCTCCCCAGCTCCTAATTGTTAAAACTTGATAGAAGTACTAGTCCATATTTCTAAGTATGTAAAAGCTGTTTTTTTTCTTTGTTCACTTAAATGCAAAATAGTTCAGTTTAGTTTGGTCCTTAAAATTCACTTCAATTGGAATACAGCCCAAATCATGAAACTTCTTCCAGGATTGGAATCTACTGAAACACACCTAGTGTTTGGTAACTCAACATTTAAAGGAAATGTGTGTTGTTCATTGGGTGGAAGTTTCTTTCTTTGCTGCACACCTCTGTGTTTTGGTTTGAAGACATCTTATGTCAGGACTAAGGGAAGTCCACACTGAAGACAACTGTCTGTGTTCTACTTTTCCTGTTGCCAAATATGTGTTTTTCAAAACAGCTAACCCTGGTTTCTTCCCTGTTACCTTATCAGTTGTTGCTGAATCTAAGCTGTGTGAATATGGATTAAGCATGTGTGATAACCAAATTAGTCCACTGGTTGATTTAGCACAGTTCTGGGTGTGGGTGCTGGGAAGGCCCTGGATGTGGGTGGCACCAACCAGTACTCTTACAGCCTGAGTAGCATGAAAGAGCAAGAGGCTTGCCTTGCCAGTGGCTGCTGGCTGCCTCCTGCTTGCTGCCTCCTGCTTGCCTTGCTGTGTACTGTTTCTCCTCTGTCACACTCCCTGCTCTGGATCCAGCCATTTATGGGCTAAACTATGACATTCTATGAGCTAAAATAAACCTTCCCTTTCAACACTTAAGGGTGTCAGTTGTTTGAACCCAACAATGAAAAAGTAAGACCCTTTTCTTTAGCACTTTTCTTTGTGTCCTACTTCCTGAATCATTCTTCCCCAGACTTCTTTAGTAACACTCAGAACATGAAAATTGTGCTGCTGCCATAACTGCTGTTCCTGCTGCTGGTGGCGGTGGGGTGTGTGTGTGTGTGTGTGTGTGTACTGGGAGTTGAACTTAGGGCCTCATGCTTGCTATGCAAATCTCTACTAGCTGCATTGCCAGCCTTCTCTTTCTCCCATAAACAGGAAGTATCCAGATTCTTTTTCTTTTTCTTTTTCTTTTTCTACAGTTCCTTTAAGTGCTTCTGAGTTTCCATAGGCCTTACTTTTCCTCTTGACTGGGCAGTCTCCTCTTGTCCCATTCCTTGATTCCATCAGTGGAATGAACTCCAGATCTTTCTCCCACCTCATCCCTGTATTTATTTGCTTGTGAAGCTTCGTTCCTTAGATATCATACAGACGTCATGGTACGTTCAAAACAGAACTTACATGCCTCTCTAAGCCTGTGTCTTTTCTATTTTCCTACCTCAGAGCAAGTGCTGTCACCTAAACAGAAAACGGGTTTTCCTGGACTCTTGCGCTCTTTCCCAGCTGGTTGAGCCATCAGGAACAGTTAACCTAATTCCCTTTCTCCGCCCCTGTCACTCTGTTCCCTGGTCTGAAGCCCGTGATTTCCTCCAGACCTCTAACAGCCATTCACAGATAGTCAGTGACTGTGGTGGGAAATATTTTTAACTTGCCTCTGAGGAAATGTGAATGCAGGCCTAGTCTAAACACCTGTGTTTCACTGCATCATGCTGCCCGCTGGCATCGTCGGAAGGTTGATAGTGCCTTCTACTGGAGAGGTACAGAGCATCAAATACAAAGCCTTTTGCTTTAGAGTCTACTGTAGTGCTTAAAGTGCATTTCCTCAGTAGACCTGCCAGATGCCTTTTGTTGGTTACATTAATAGTGACATCTTTCTGGGCATGGTGGCTCATGCATGTTATCCCAGTACTTGGGAGGTGGAAGAAGGGTGACTGCCAAAAGTTCAAGGTCTGCCTGGGTTATATAGGGAGCTCAAGGTCAGCTGAACTGCCTCAAGAAAAAAGGAAAGGGAGAGGGAGGATGGACAGATGGAGGGAGGGAGGAAAAGAAAATGTTGGCTGGACTATACTGTATATATTATGTAGAAAATTAGTTTCTTGGAATTCAAAATTATAATTTACATTAGAAATTTAAAAATGTAAGGCTTTGACCTGAGTATTTTATATGCATAAGGTGAAACTAATATTGTTTGTAGCTAGCTATTGAATTAAGTTCAGAGATTTTATAAAAGGATTTAAAGTGCACATTTTCAGCCAGTATTGGTGAAGAAACATCTTTTTAAGTAGAATAATATGTCATAGAAATTCCAGCTGTTTTCTGTCAACAGTATTTTTCTTTGTCTGTAAGACCACAAGGAAGAAAGAAAATATTCTCATGGCTGCTTTCAAGTTATATTTTGTTGTATACTATACTCAGAGAGACTGGCCTTAGCTATATTTGTGAATATCATTGTACCAAATTACCTTTACTATGGATGATTGATATCCTGAGTTTAAAACCAAGATAAATCTTACTTGTTTATATTTGTTTTTTGAAGTAGGGTCTTAATTTGTGTTGTAAGCTGGCCTTGAACTTGTATCAGTTCTCTTGCCTCAGCCTCAGGAGTGCTGGGATTGCAGGTGTACACCACCACACCCAGCTAAAATCAAGAAAAATTTTAAAGAAAACAAGTCATGAATCTTTTCTTTACCTTCATTTTTCCCATTTGAAAGATGGAGAAAATCAAAAGAAATGAAAAATAAAAAATGAAGGAAATTTCCAAAGATGGGGATTATTCTTTAGATCAGTGTTAGGAAGGGCTCAGAAGGGCACTGCTCTTCAGTGCTCTGAAATCCTGCCACTTGATTATAGCTGTCATCTAGCAACTGGGAAGATTGGGGCAGGGTCTTACTATGCACTTGAAGCTGCCCTTGAACCCACTACAGAGCCCATGCTGGTCTTGAACTCATGGCGGTCCTCCTGTCTCACCTCCTAAGTATTGGGATTACAAGTATTTGCCACTGTGCCAGGCAGTAACTCTCATTAGTGCTTTGGGGTCCTGGGGACTGAATTCAGGACCTCACATAAGCTAGTCAAGTGCTCTACTGCTGAGCCATATCCCCAGCCCTTTTTATTTGGTAACAGTCTCATCCAGTCATTCAGACTATCCTCAAAGTATTATCTTCCTGCTCCAGCCTCCCTAGTAGCTGCAGTCACCGGTGTGCCCCCCCATTGTAGTTTAGATTCACCAAAACATGATCTATCTGATCCCACTTACACATTCTTGAAGGCACAAAATGCATTTCATTTTCCGCATTTAGATTGGGGGATCACATGTTCTTAATTCAGTTTCCCCCTTATGGCTTAATGACATTGCTAGAACATATTTTGGCCTGACCATTTCAGGAAAAAGAAAAAGTGATAGAACATAGCTAGTATAGAGTTTGATTCCTTAATCCCTCCCACAGATCTCTAAATTTGGTAATTCTATACTGAAGAGCCCCAGTTGCCATTATTAGGCTATTTGGGCCCAAGTGAGAAGGAGGTATGGGAGAAGAAGGGAAGAACAGTGGAGCACATACTGTGGTGGTGAGTGTCTGTGGAAATTATCAGGGGACAGTTGTGCACAGAGGTTCCAGATACATTGTTTTTGTTCAGAAAAATCCCAGGCTGTGCTGCTTTGTGTCAGTGGCTGCATGGGACACTCCCTTAAGGTGTGAATTCTCACAGCCTCACCAGGCTTCAGGCACCTTTTGCCTGAGAATGGATGTCAAGCTGCGTCTGTTGGGGGATTTCCCACATTTGCTAATTAAGTTTTGCCTGCCCAAGCCTCCTGGCACTTTCCTTGGTGGCCGTGCTCTTTCCATACTGCCCCATCCTGTTCTGTGCAGTCTGCCTTTGGGCTGGGCGTGGACATTCACAGCTTTTCTTCCTGAAGAAACTCATAATAACTATTGATTTGTATATTCTCTAATTTGATTTAGAGGAAATTTAAATGTGGAAAATATTATAGAGGGAAAGGGCTGCTTTTCATTCTACCAACAAATTAACCAGTGTTAGCATTTAAGGGTATGTTAGCTTAATCTTTTTTCTTGATTTATGCATGGGAGATATTGGGAAGAGATAACTGTGAAGTTTATTCTTAAAATAATGCAGAATCTGTCAAATCTAATGGACAGGAAAAGTAATTTTAAAATAAACGTTCTTGGGGCTGGCAGATAGTTTGGTGGTCTATTAGTGAGCATTCATTTGTTAATTCGGCACAGTTTTAAAATCAGTGATCTAAGCCCCTGCCTGGCAAGCATAAGGACCTGGGTTTGTTCCCCCTAATTGCATGCTGTGCTGGCCCCCGGAGCCGGAGCCGGAGCCGGATGTAGTGGCACATGCCTGTAATCCCAGTGCTGGGGAGGCTGAACCAGGAGGATCACTACAAGTCTGAGCTGCCATAGTGAGACCCTGTACCCCCAAAAATTTAAAAAATAAGTAAAGTAAGCATTCTTTCGAGAATAGCCATAGAAAAATTGCAATAGTACCATATGTCCTATATATCCTTTCCGTAACTTACCTTAATATTAATATCTAAAATAATTATGATATGTTTGTCTAAAGAAAGAAATTAACACCAGTACTGTGCTAATAACAAAGCTACACATATAGTGCTTGAATTTCACCAGTGTTTTCTTCTAACGTGGACTTTTTCATTTCAGGATCCAACTTACGATACTATATTTAGTGTTTTCTTTTAATTTTTTTGTCCTTTTTTTCTGCTTAACTCAAGAGAATTGGGACTGTGATGTAGCAGTGATAGTGCTTTCCTAGCATATATGAGGCTCTAGGTTCAACATAGAGCGACTTATATTTGAAAGGATAAACCCACAAACCCAATGCTTTTTAAGAACTCTTAGGGGTGCTGGGGAGATAGCTAAGTACAATAAGCACTTGCCTGGCAAGCACAGAGTCCTGAGTTTAATCCCCCGTCTTAAAAAAAAAAAAAACAACAATTCTTAGGTATACCACATTAAAGAAAATATTATAGGTGTTATACTTGGAGTTATGACCCCTGCTGTTGCTTATTAGTTCAGTGACACTTCATTAAAAATACAGGTGTATTATTGGGGGAAAAAAGTGGGTTGTTTTTAGTTATTCAGTGATTTTTTTTTTTCACGAGAAGAATAGCATTTATTTGGAAATAGCAGTTCATTTAAATTTGACAGTGTTATTTGTAAATGGTGATTAGGTCACAGATTGTGTATGCTACATGGCTTTTTATAAGTCACCATTTATTATGCCATAGGTCAGTGCTTTCTAGTATCCATCAGTACTCTTACAAGTGAGAGCTTTATTATGAGTGAGCATTCATTTGTTAATTTGACACAGTTTTTAAATCAATATGGGGTACCTTAAGTACTTGTTGCTAATCATTCTGGGAGACATGAGTACATGAGCATGTACCAGAAAAAAAGCCTTGACTGGAGAGGTTAGCAAGTCATGAGGCAGTCAGCGCTGATAGGTTCCTCCTTGCTTGTCAGGTACCAAAGGACAAATACTCTGACAAACTTGCCAAATTTTTGAGGTATCAAATTCAATGACTTCCATAGCAGTTAGGTGTTCAGGTATATGAAATCATGACAGAAATAGGCTTTTGGTGTGTGATGTTTATAGCAAAATGAATGTACTATCTCAACATGTCACATTTATTTATCCCAGAGCTCAGAGTTAATGATAGGTGCTTTCTGGAGAATGCTTGTACTTTCTTATGTCTCATTTCGATCTTCTTTTTTATATGTTGCATTTTTTCTATATTGTGTTCTATTGGAGAGACCCACATGATCCCTTGTGTAGAAGTTGGGAGTTTGATGTTGTTGGAGGACAGTATATTTGATTTTGCCACACATGTTTTTATATTGCAGCATAAAGCACTAAACTGAAAGCTGCTTTGAGGATTCCAAAGGCTGATTATGATTTTCCTGTGATTGAAATTGCTGGGATTGTTGCCCTTGACACTAAATATATTATTGAATTAGGGAAGGTAGGATGACTCATCTGCTGGGTTTGCATGTATCTTAAGGCAGAGATTATGGATGCTTAGATTTAATTGTGTAAATTTCATAACCAGTGTCTCTGTGGGTGTAAATATTCTCCAGTGTTCAGGATGACTCAAGATGGAGTTATGAGAAACATTATTAAAGGTAGAAGCTGTGATTTATATCATGTTTCACTTCGCTTTTTCTTCTATTTCAACAAGCCATTGTAAGTAGCATGTTCTAAGTATTTGCTAAATACCCATAGAAATTGAAATCTATATTTGTTTCACATAGGGAAATACTGCATATATTTTATATTTCTATTCCTAAAACCAAAAATGCATAAATAAAAGTGACTATCAATTCATTGTGAAATATGAGGTTAATATAGATGGCTTCTCTAGGTCTGGATGGGAGGTGGGAATCTTGTCTCTGACTGCCCTATCATGACACTCATTGCAAATCTAAGTGCTTGCTGAGGAACGGTGTGTGTTTGTAGATGGATGCTGTGCCTTAAAGGTTCAACCGAAAGCACCACATTCAGTAAGAGTATTTCGAATAGAGCATTAGTGGTGTCCTTAACATCATAAGGGAAAATGAGAACTGTATTTAGTGTGCAGACTTGACTGTTCCTGCAAAGGCCATGTGCCTTTCCCCACCTATCTTGTAATGTTTTCCCATGCATACTCCACATTCCAACTCTAGCCCTTGTGTGCTTTTCTATGCATTCTTGACATAATTGTTCATTCACGTGCTCATTCCCAGCTAGCTTACTTGACTCAGTGTAGGTACCACCTTTCCCAAGAAGTTTTCCCGGGTACTTTGTCTTTCCTTCTACTCTGAGTTAAACATTCCTAGCACTGCAGGGTGGGTCAGTGACTGTCATTAGACAGTAATCTCCCCAAGGGATCAAGAATACGTCTCTTATTTTTTAGGTCCAGCATTCAACTAAGTACCTACTGCTTCATTGCGCAGATAAAGAAGTGAATATATTTTTACATTTGCTCTTTAATATTGATAGTCCAAAATTTATTTTTGTCTACTTTTGTTAATAATTAATAATTTAAGTAATTATGTAAAATACTTTAATAGTCTAGATTTATTCATAAAACAACTGATGGCTATTTAAATATTCATAAATATGGTCATAATCTTGATCTCTTTTACTTGTCTCAGAAAAAATGGAGGAATATGGCTCAAGGAATTTTATTATTATTATTATTATTATTATTATTATTATTTTGATTAGTCATTTTGAGACAGGGTCTCACTATACAGTTCAGGCTGGCCTTGAGCTCACTTTGTAGTAGTCCATACTGGTCTCAAACTCCCAATAATCTTTCTGCCTCAGCCTCCTGAGTGCTGGGAAAGGAATCTTGTGTTTTATTAACTTACCAAATAGTGAAGTGATTTATAAACAGTATAACTGATTTTTTTCCCCAAGCATTAACATGGGTGGGTAGATAAAAGGTATAAGTCATATGATGGTTCACCAACATTGCCTCAAAATAAAAGGGAAAAATCTATTCAGAATATGCAGCTATGTTCAGATACTTGAAAATGCTTGTTTGTATTGAGACAGGGTCTCACTGTGTTGTTCAGACTGGCCTTGAACTCACTATACAACCCAGGCTGGTCTTGAACTTGCAGAGTTCCTGCCTCGGCCTCCCAAGTGCTAGGATTGAAGGCATGTGCCACCATACCCAGCTCATATACTTTGTAGTTCTATGTGCATTAAATTTTGGCTCACATGGAAACAATTCTGTAGGTGTCTTTTCACATAATGGGTCTGATTTAGGTAATGAGAAGAATATATTGAGATCACACTTTTGCCTTTTTAAAAAAGTCAGAATAATATCAATATAATAAAAAATCCTGATAATTTTAAGAATGAGCAGAAAACTGGAATGCATAAATAAAAAAAGACCTACCCAGTGGCTTTTTAAAAACCTAGCCAGAACACTGGCACAAAAAAGATTTTGAGTGCCATTCTCTTCCTATTTTAATATAATTCAGTTTGTAGAAGTTAGCTGTGCCCAACATGTCATTAAATTTCTGCGCTTCTAGTGCTAGATATTCTGCCCCAGCTGTATATTTGAACAGAACTACTGTAGCATAAGCCAAATTCATCCTCAGTGCTAGTGAATTGAAACAGCAGATATATCTTCCTAATAGAATAGAGTTCAGTGTTCTCGTTCCTTATCATTCTGCAGGGATACAGGAGAAATTTAGGACAGCTTCACTGAATGTATTAATGTACAGTTGTTATAAGGGTGATGCTTAAATTGTAAGAGTTTTTTGTTTACAATGTAAAAAATCCTTGTGATATAAAAGACAGGATTTTGCCCGAAGAGTGGTGAAATATTAATGCTTTGCCTTTTTAAAATATGCTTTGCTGTCCTCCCACCCTTTTTTTTTTTTTTTTTTTCTTGAAGTAAGGTCTTGCTGCCATGTTCCCAGGCTGGCCTCAAATTTTTGACAGTCTGCCTGCCTCAGCCTCCAGATTGTTGGTATTACAGGCTTGTGCCACCACATCTAGCTGAAATAGTATATGATTTTCTAAGTATCTACATACCTAGGTAAAGACCTAGACACTAGATCTTTATAGCTAGTATTTTAATATCGATTTGGTTTTCACAGTAACTCTGTAAAGTGGGTATTCTGATCTTAAATATAAATAAATTTATGTGCAGAAAAAGTTTACTAATTATAAAAGTCCAATAGCATTGTATTATAATATATTATTGTTATTTTAATAGCTTAGATTTTCTGAGTACTTACTCTAAGCTAGGTACCATTTTATTTTATTTTTAAATTTTATTAGGTCCAGCCAGATAGCTCAGCAGACTAACATACCTGCTTAGGACGGTGCAGGACCTGGGTTCAATCCTTAGCATGCTGTGTCAAGCCCACCCCCAGGGCACACTGAGACTGGGTGTAGTACATGCCTATAATCCCAGCACTTGGGAGGCTGAAAACAGGAGGATCGTGACGATTCTGTGTAGTGAGATCCTATATATATATAATTGTTATTATTTTATTTTGGTAGTGAAAACCAAGGCAAAAACAAATAGAAGCAAAGACAGAAACAGGGTAACATACAATGATACATGTATAACTAATTTTCAAAATTAGAATAGCTAATAATGGTTGATATATTATCTATTTTTATCATCTGATCTGTGGCTCAGATTATCAGATATAGTCATGGAAGATTGGACAAATAATTGAATATTACTGCTTGCTTTCAAGAAACCTTAATTTTTTTTCTTGTCTTTATTTCTCTTTGTTTTACTTTAATATATATGGGGGGGGGGAGGAAGGGGAGGGAGAGAGAGTGTTCTCCAGGGGTGTAAGCAAGCACTTGGCTTGAAGATTTTATATATAGGGTCTTTAAAATCCAGGGTTAAAATTACTCACTGTGGCTGGGCACAGTGGCACACTCCTGTAATCCTAGCACTTGGTAATCTGACGCAGGAGAATCGCCATGGATTTGAGGCCAGCTTGGACTACACAGTGAGTTGAAGGCCAGTGTGGACTATATATAGCAAGACCCCTGTCCTGCTTGACTATATCTGATAAACAAAAAATAAATAAATTGTTCTCTATGCATGGGTATCTAATTCTGAAGTGTCATTTAGGTAGCAGTTATAATTGTACATAATCAATATGTAGAATGAGATGAGATTCTTCTTTTAAATTCCTAAACCAATGCCTGATGCCACATAGGTGTTCAGTAAATGCTGTGGTAGTGCCCCTGTTTGAATGAGTTTGATTTTTTTTCTTTATTGTTTACATTTCCAAAAAATATAACTTTAGACTTACTTGTTTCTGTAATGTCACTATGTTATGACTTCTGGGATGTGCTTAGTCGTACTGTCTTGTGATTAAGTGGGTTCTCTGCACTAGTTCTGGGGATCTTGTGGAGGAGGAAGATGCACAGGTTGGGTAGGTTTTTTAAAGAGTCAGCTCTTCTGAGTGATGGTAAGAGAGGCTTAGAGAAAGTCCCCAGGGTGACTGCAGAGTTCGGTGGCCACTGGCTAACCTAGGGCTCTGTAGGGGGCTGGAATGGAATATTGAAGGTGGCTTCGACTAACCTCTCATTCTGTGGCTCAGGAAGTCAGCATAGAGAAGTGAGCTCTCCAGTGTCATAGCTACAAGTGCAGAGGTGGAAATGTCAAAGAACTTAGAAGCTACAGCACTTTTACTTTTTGTTTTGAAAAAGAATGGTAATAACATGTGTGGAACAATTTTTAAAAAATGATCTTATATATTAAATTTTTAATAATTTTGTAGACTTAACTGAGTGCTACTAGAAATCTGGTATGGAAAATTTTCTTTTTTGTATGGAGGATTGAACTTGGGACCTTGCACTGGTCAGGCAGGCGCTTTGCTGCTGAGGTATCTCTCCGGTGAAAATTACTATTTTAGAAGAAACACATTGTTAACTGTCTTCTTCTTTTTCTAGGTTAAATCAGCAAATAAAGAAAACATGGTATTTTGAAATATGATTAAACTCCTAATGCAGCAGCAAAGGCTAAGAATATTAATGGCCATATCTAGGTAAGTTAGGATTTACCTTTTGCAAACAAAAAGACTAAGTCTCAACTTACATTTTTTAAGATCAGATTTTATTGGTGCACTTTAGATACACAGAATGGTCATATTCATCGTAGAGTCTCTACCTCTACAGCTTACGTATTTCAGACTGAAGAAGCAACCATTTTGCCTCCTGACTTGATGATTCTCCCCAACCCCCCCAAAATACAGACAAATGACTTGAATTAAACTGAGTGTTTACTAATTTAAAGTTCTCAGCAACCTTGTTAAAAGTATTGATCTTCCCATACCGAAATGACCTTTTGTTTCCGACCACCTGCTTGCTAGAGGGAGCATAATAAGATGATACTTGCTCTTGCTGTCTTGGAGAGCAGTGGATGCTAATGAGATCACTCCGTTTTTCATGAGGTGTTTACAGTATTTATTGGTAGGTCTCCTGTAACTCAGATGTTGTCTCCAAATATTAATGTGGTGGCCGTAAATCCAATCTTTCCTTTTTCCCCAGAGTTTGTGTTTCAGGAAGAGTGGGTGAAAATTCCACATTAAAAAAGTCATTTACTAGGGCCAGCCAAATGGCTCAGCAGATTAAAGTGGCTGCTTAGGCAGAGCTTAGGGGCCAGGAGTTCAATCCCTGGGCCTGCTATGCCAGCCCTGCCCCAAGGGCACACTGAGATGGCAGTTGAGACTAGGCATGGTGGGGCACACCTGTCATCTCGGCACTTTGTAAGGCTGTAAATAGGAGGATCACTACAAGTCTGATCTATGTGAGACCCTGTAGAGTCATTTCCAGAAGTGAGAAAATAGAGCACAGTTGCCTGTTCCAGCATTTTAATTCCACATTCATACTAACACTGTAAACCTATACCTAAAACATTGTTGGAGCTCCTTTTTTTTTTTTCTCTTCACTTTATTTTGTTAGCCTTCCTCTTTGTTCTTTGCCTCTTTCCTAACCAGGTCTGACATCCATCACACAACTCCTGCATGGCTAGCATTCTGTCATTGGCTTGCCCTCCCCCTCTCCCAGGCCACTTGAGCTGTGTGCCCTCTGGCTGCCAAGCTCAGCTCTGAACAATGGCCTCTGTTGAGCTCTGCCTTCAGCCTGCTTGGGCCTGTTTGCTCTTCCTGGGTAGCTCCTTGACGGGTCATCCTCTGGCCTCCTCAGATCTCTGCAAGTCTTTTTTTTTTGGCAGAACCAGTGATTGAATTCAGGCCCTTGCGCTTGCCAGAGAAGTGCTTAATTCACTGAGCCATCTCACCAGCCCTTGCAAGTCTTGCCGTCTGTTCTATCTAGGAAATTTCAGACTGTACCTGTTGCCTACTTCCTGCAGCTTTATGTCCTGTCCATCCTTCCATTAGAGGAAGAGGAAAAAAAAAAAAGGAAAAAAAGAAACAGCAAGGGCCGGGGAGATAGCTCAGTGGAATAAGCACTTCCCTGGCTAGCGCAAGGGCCTGAGTTCAACCCCCCGGTTCCGGGAAAAAAAAAAAAAAGGAAAAAAAAAAGAGGAAGAGGCAGCCCTCCTGCTCTGCATCGACTTAGAACCCTGGAACTCCTCGCCTTCAGTTTCGCTCCATCGTGATATATCAATTAGCTCTTCTCTTTCTTTTCTACATTTCTGACCTTTCCTGATGAACTGATGATAATAAGCCTACTTAATTTATGTAATCTTGCCGAGGTGATAGCTCAGATGCATAAGGGCCTGCCTGGCAAACATGAGGTCCTGAGTTTGATCCCTGGTACCAAAAAAAAACAAAAACAAAACAAAAAATTATATAATCTTGCACAGTAACTCCAACATTTTCTTTTGAACCTGTATCTGTCCAAACCCTAGAACTACTTATTTTTTCAGTCACTTTTGTAAGGGACAGTGCATCCTCTGACGACATCTTCCTCACCTTCTGGCTGCCTTGTAGTTTGACACCCACCTCTTCCAGCCCCCCATGGTGCCCTCTCTGTCAATCTTCTCTTAGGCTTACACTGCTCTGCTCTCTTTTCCTTCCTTCCTTCCCTCTGCACCCTTCTCAAGCACATTTGTATGCTCCCAGGCTTTCAGCCATAACAGACCTGCTTCCTCTTCACAGCACTCTTGAGCAGTGTCTTCATGATTTCTGATACGGTATGTGATGAGGTGTGGCACATCTGTAATCTCAGCACACACAGCAGCTTAGTGAGATTGTGCCTTAATCTTTTTTTTTTTAATGTAAAATGTTTTTAAGACATGACTCAGTGCAGAGCCAGTGCAGAGGCTCTGAGGTCAATCCTAGTAGCACTAAAATCTCCCCCCCCAAAAAAATACCCTTAAAAATATATATTTTTATCTTTCCTATCAAATCCAACCTTTCTTTGCTTACCTCTACTTGATGGGTTGTTAGGCTTCTTAGTTTAGCTTATCTAAAACTAAGCTACTCATCATTGCCTCCTCTTAAAGGCTACCAGTATCTCAGGTCATTGAACCAGCATCTTGCATATTTCATGTTAGAAACTGCCTCTTGCTTCCGTTATGTCAAGGTACATACTGGATGCTGCTTTTTCTCTTAAATGTCTCAAATTCATCCCTTTTTCATTTGTACTGTTGCTACTCTGGGTTTTGGCCTTATTTTCTTTTCTAACTGAATTTCTTTTCTCTAAGCTACAGCGTATTTTTTTTTTTCCTTCTTTTTTTTTTTTTTGCAGAACCAGGTATTGAACTCAAGCACTTGCGCTTGCCAGGGAAGCACTTATTCCACTGAGCCATCTCCCCAGCCCCAAAGATTTTTATTTTTATTTATTTATTTATTTTTTGGCAGAACCGGGGATTGAACTTAGGCCCTTGCACTTGCCAGGGAAGTACTTATTCCACTGAGCCATCTCCCCGGCTCCCCTACAGCGTATTTTATTTTCTTTAATTTTTTTAAGTGTATATAGTAAAGGTCTCACTACATAGATTGAACTCATAGTGATTCTCCTTTTCTGAGCCTCCCAAGCACTAGGATTACAGGTGAGCCCCACCACACCCAGTCTCAGTCACCTATCAGCTTGCCCCAGGGGCAGGGCAGGCATGGCATGCTGGAGATCAAACCTAAGCTGCTGCATCTGCCTAAGCAGATGCTTTAGTTTGCAGAGCTATCTGACCGGTCTACTAAAATGAATTTTAAATGCACACCCAACCACCTCATCTTTCTACTTAAAATACCTCACTGTCTTTCCACATATAAGATAACACCTTTCCTTCTTGGCAGTGTACTAGGTGGCCTGGGTTGGGCTTGGATTTGAGATCTTTCTGCCTCACCCAAAGTGCTGGGATTATAGGTATCACCATTCCTGATTCAAACATTGCTTTTTAAATATTTATAGACCATAAACTATGTTAAAAAGTATGTTGGGTACACTAAAGAAGAAAAGATTCCTGTCTCCTGCAAGATCACAGTGAAATAACGATTTGCAGATAAATTGTACAACGTGATGTAATGGCCTTGCTCGAGAGGATGTTGTGGTTCCCTTGTGGGCTCGGAGAGGCAGACTCACAGCAGGTTGCTTGGGAAATCTAGTCCTGCTCCCATCGTAGTGTTCTGGGTGCGTCTGACTTGGCCCTTGCCTGTGGTATACCCTTCCACATGTTCCACTTACACTGACCACCTCACTTTCTCCTGAATGCACCGTCACCTATTGTGACCTTTGTCTTTGCACATGATCTTATTATTTTATCTCTGCCTTAAGTGCCTGTTCCTATTTTTTGCCAGGCATACCATTTCTGCTCACCTTTGCAATCCCAGCTTGAATAGTGCTTCCTGCCCTGCCTAACCCTGTTGTTCCCTTCTCCATACCCACAGTATTCTGCTATTTTAATATAAGAATAATACGTTATTTTATTTTATTTTTTTTCTGGCTAGCTCAGCTCCCTCTTGAGGGAAGGGCTGACATAACTTGTGCTAGGGATCGAAACATGGTCCCCTGTGCCTAAGTTTGCCTTTAGACCACTGAGCTATCTTGCCGGCTCCAGTACATTATTTCTTTATACCTCTCTCCCATTAGATTTGCTCTTCATAGGTACAGTCACAACTTAATCCTCAGCAGAATAACAAATGTCATGATTTACAACTTTGCCATTTGGTTAGCATTTCTTTTGGTATATGCACTATTATACTTTTCATCTCTTAAACTGCCTACCAGGCATTCTTTACCTTTAGTTAGTATAATCCCATTCAGCTCACAAAGGCCTATGGCACCTACAATGTGCTAAGTGTTGTGGTAGGCACTGGGAACGTAAAAATGAATATCTGCCTCTGCTCAGAAGGAGCTCACAGTGGAGGGAGAACAAAGATAAATGGATAATTTATCACAATTTTAGCAAGTGCCAAGTGTGTTAGATGCTGTGGAGTTGGGAAACCTGAGTGTTTTGAGGGAAAACATGCAAATTACAACTCACCTGGTTGGTGGGTGTGTGTTGGAGAAGATTTCCTAGAGTAAGTGCTCTGTGTTATCTTGAGAAAGGAAAAAGACCAAATAAGATATTCTGGAGAAACTGTAGCTTGTTTTATCTGACTTGGCTAAGGGCAGCACTTGAGCAGAGGAAAAGGAGCTTTGACTGGACCTACAGGCAGGTATCAGACTCTGCGGACAGAATGCCATACTCTGGAGAACTTTAAATTTTATCCTGAAAGTGTTGGAGAACCACTAAAGAATTTTGAGTTTCAGTTAGGTAGAGGTTTATATTTTATATCCCCTGTGCTTTTTCCTGTTCTCTGCTTGCCCCTGCCTTTCCCCCTTGCTCTCTTCCCCACCTCTTTTTCTCCTCTCCCTCCTTCTCTTTTTTCTTGTACTGAGACTCAAACTCAGGACCTCATGCTTGCCATGCAGGCACTTAAGCCACTGAGCTATCTCCCTGCCCTGTTCTCCTTTTTCAAATATTGTCACATTCATTCCAGTTCTTTACTCCTTTTTAGAAGTGAGGCTTTGAATTTTTCTTTCCTGGTTCATCTGGGGTGCTTTTCAACATTTACTGTCACCCATAGTTTAGTGTTAAATTGTGGGAAAGGAAGATTAAGTAGACATGCTGTATTCCGCATGTTGCATCACTGGTTGAATTCTCAGTGGATCTCTCTTACTAATGTACTATTCTGAACTTGGTGTTGTGTCTTATTGAACTTTGGTCTCTTGGGGTACCTAAAAGATTCTAATGAGTTATGAGAGTCAAAATATAGCTGGGGGGACCGAGGAGATGGCTCAGTAGAATAAGTGCCTCCCTGGCAAGTGCAAAGGTCTGAGTTCAATTTCTGATTTTGGAAAAAAAAAGAAAATACAGCTGGGTGTGGTGTGATGGCGCATGCCAGCAGTCACAGCACTCTTGGAGCCGAGACCAGCCCGGACAACTTAGCCATTTAGTGAAGCTGGTCTGAAAATAAAAATATAAGGCCAGCCTGATAGCTCAGAGAACTTAATAAAGAGCCTGCTTTTTTTTTGGGGGGGGGGGGGAGTACTAGGGATTGAACTCAGGCCCTTGTGCTTGCCAGGGAAGTGCTTATTCTACTGAGCCATCTCCCTGGCCCCTAAAGTGCCTGCTTTGGCAGAGCACAGTGGCCAGGATTCAATCCCTGGCATATAGTGCTGGCCCCATCGCAAAGCCACACTGAGATAGCATTTGAGACAAGGTGTGGTGGCATGTGCCTGTAATCCCAGCACCTGGGAGACTGAAAACAGGAGAATCACCATGAGTCCGATTTATGTAGTGAGACCCCATAGACCCTGTCCTAAATACAGAAAAATAAAATAAAATAAAAATATAAAATGTGTAAAAGGGGTAGGGATGCAGCTCAGTGCAAAGGCCATTACAAAAAAAGAAAAAAAAAACCTGTCAAGTTGGAAGTCTTATGTCAGGTATGGTGGTGCACATATATAATCCCAGTGCTCAGGAAGCTGAGGCAGGAGAATCGCCTTGAATTAGAGCCAGCCTGGGCTACATAAGCAAATTCAAGGCCAGCCTTCACTACAGAGTGAGACACTGTCTCAAAAACAAAAAATGTAGCACCTTTTTGACAATCACTTTGTTAAAGATGAGTATGAAATTTTTGGTAAGGCATAAAAATTAATTTCATGATTAATTCTTGATTATAAATTACTTAGTATTGTATATGAGATCCTAAATTGGTTTTAAAAATCATTTTAGAATAATCATGCCTTTGTAAATTAAACTGGCAATTTGAGGTTTCTGTGATGCCTGCCTCACAAAATTTATGCTTTCTGTCTGAGTAAAATTGCCCACTACCCATGTGTTTAGCTTCAGCCAATATACCTTGCTGATCTTAATTTTTTGCATAAAAATATACTTGATTAGATGATTTCTTGAATCTTTTTCTATTTTATGGCTTTGTACTCTATGTCTAACACTTTTCTCTGAACTATTTTCCACTTAGTGCTCACATGGTCTTCTGAAGAAGCCATGGGTAGCTGCTGTAGCTGTCCAGATAAAGACGCTGTCCCGGATAACCATCGGAACAAGTTTAAGGTGAGCAGAGCCCACATAGCCAACAGTTCATCACTGCCAACTGTATGTGCTACTTTAATGAGATACTGGAGGCTTGTGTACTTATAAAAAAGAGGTTTAGTTAGCTATAGTTTTGGAGTCTGGACGTGCAAGCAGCATAGTGCTAGCTCTGAGGAAAATTCCTGTGAGTGTGTCACTTCATGTTCACTGTCATCACTGGGGTTGATATCATCACTGATGGGCATGCATGTGGGAAAGACCATGTTGGAAGACAGGAAGCTGAAGAGTTACTGCAGACTAATTGGGGTCCCATAAGACCTACATTCAGCCCTTCTGAAGGCACATCCCAATAGCCTACGGGCCATCTCAACATGGCGCCTTGCTGATTTCTCTAAACATGGGATTTAAAAAAGAATGAAAGCATTGCCATACCAAGGACCAAAGCCTTCAACCATGAATCCTTGTGGGGGGCCTCAAACTTTCTGTGTGACCCTTTATATCCAATTAACTAAGGAGTTCTGGCAATGTTTTCCTCACAGTAATATTTTTCATGTGCCTTTCCAGGCATGTGTTAATCAGCGTTTTTTTTCTTACTAAATTCAAGCAGCTGATGCAGACATTGGGGCTTATTTTGACTCACAACTTTGTGAGTGTCTGTCTGTGAACTGTTACTGCTTTGCTTTTGGGCTATGGTGAGAATGGAAGTCGGTGGTGGAGCAGAGGGGGAAGAGGAAAGGGCCAGGCCCCCTACCCACTTGGAGGTGCACCTTGTGGGCCGGAAGACCTCTCGCTGGGCCCCCTCTTAATGATCTGTCTCAGTGGTACCACAAGTTGGGAACAGGGACTTGAACACGTAGCCTTAGGGGACACTGCAGAGCCAAATGATGACCCTACATTTCAGTCTTTACCTGCACACATGCTTGGGTGACTTCATAACTGTACTGTGTTTCCAGTCATGCTGTCATTCATCTTGTACTTGCATTAATCTTTTTTTATTGTTCACTGACCTGACCTGTTTGCTTAAACTCCTGTGGTGTTCTGTTAGCTGTAGGCTAAATATTCCCACAGCTGTTTAGTGTCTCTTGCAACCTGACCTCAGTCTCCTATCAGTCATTGTAGGAGACACTTCCTGGTCCTCCTCTCAGTCCAAGAAACCAATATTTGTAATCCCAAAGTTACGTTATTGGAATCCCATCAAGTTGATTCCAATCTACCACTTTCCATGCAGCCCACAGCGAAAATGAGGACACTAAATGATTAGTGTCCTCATCACCAAATGATTAGTGTCCTAAATGATTAAAATTTTTAATCATCAGGGAGTCGAGGGGCTCTTAAGTCCTGCCATGACATGGCTTTCTGGAACCAAGAGAGCGACCCAGGGCCTCATCCGGTTTTTATTCAGTGAGGTAGTGGCTTGAAGATTGAGAATTGTGGAAAGTAGGTGACTACTGTGAGCTGAGCTAGGTGGGTGGCCTACATTTACCTCTGCCATATGCAGAGAGGATATGCAGATAGAGTAATCTGCATTATATAGTATTTAATGTTTTGGGAGTTCTAGGGCTTCAGCTTTGATGTAGTCTTTCAAGCCCCAGGAAGTCATAGCCTCTATCTCGAGGCTTGATCCCAGCTGGCAGCGCAGAGCATTGGCTCTACCATCCTGTCTCCACCCAGTTCATGTTAAGGAGCAGCAGGCTTACCAGGGAAACACACATGCCACCTTCAAAGACTATCACCAGCACCTCAGCTAGATCAATACATATTGCTTAAGGCCAACTGAAGGATAAACAGAAGTCCTAGCCAGCTCTGTACATAACAACATGAGGAAATAGGATCAGACTCAGTCAAAATGGAGATAGTCGCTTTTCTTTCAAGGAGAGCTGCTCAGGTGGTCCCCCACAAGTCATAACTCTGGATCTCCTACAATCCTAGGATTTTCCTGGAATCCTAGTGTAGGTCACATCCCTGTTACTGTATAGCTTTGTAACCTTAAGCTGGTTACATTACCACTAAACTTTAATTCCATTTTGTACAGAGGACACCCTCGATGTAGGATTGCTATGAGGATTAAATGAGAAAAACACACGGAAAGCACTTTGCCCTGTTCCAGGAGAATGATAATGTTTGCATAAATGTTATCTGTTAGTCTTGGGACATTTTCTGAAGCTTAGCAGTACAAAGCTGTTCATTAGTAAACTTTGTGCTGTCTTATTTTGGTCCCTTTGAAAGGAATCTCCTGTGCTCTGTTTAGCAGCATGTCCTCATGTGGTGGCCTACATTTCCTACAAAACCCAACAAGTTTTCCTGTTATTTGATATCTTGATTTGTATACTCAGATCCAGTGGAACCTTCATATACTCCACTTATATGAGGTTGTTTCCTATGACAACTTATGTGACAGTTGCTGTTTTCTATAGCCTCTGTTGCACTTATCAGTTAACTATACACAGGGCTGTGGGTCAGCTTTGTTTCTGTATCTTTTTCCCACTGAGAAGGTAAATTCTGTGCAGTTAAGAGCTGCACACATTAATTCAGTGAAGAAACGGATGAGCAAATGACTGAGGCAGACAGCAGCAGTGCTTTCCTGACAAGCTGGTGACGAGTGTCTGACTGTTCACTTTTAGGTTATTAACGTGGATGATGATGGGAATGAGTTGGGCTCTGGCATCATGGAACTTACGGACACAGAGTTGATTTTATACACGCGCAAGCGTGACTCGGTCAAATGGCACTACCTCTGCCTGCGGCGCTACGGCTATGACTCCAACCTCTTCTCTTTTGAAAGTGGTCGAAGGTGTCAAACTGGACAGGGTAGGTAGAGCCTCTTTTTAACTACAACTGTTAGCACATTTGAAATAGTATTTTTTGTTGTTGTTATTCTCTATGTAGTGTTTAACTTAGAAGTATCATTCCTCCTGAAAGAAAGTAGATTAAGGGTCCAGGGAGATAGCTCAGTAGCATAAGCGCAAGGGCCTAGGTTCAATCCCTAGTTCTGCAAAAGAAGGACTGGGGAGATGGCTCAGTGGAATAAGCACTTCCCTGGCAAGCACAAGGGTCTAAATTCAATCCCCAGTTTCGAGAAAAATAAAACAAAAAAAACTAGTTTCACAAAAGAAAAAGAAAGTAGATTAAGTGAAACTGTAATAATAACAAATATATTTATTTTTCAAGCATTTATGAACCACATTTTGTATGTCAAAATTTTTTGACTCATGTTAAACTTTAGATTTTCAGTAAATGCTTGTTCTGCTAACTTGACTATTGTTTTACCTTGGGGAAAGAACTAGATTTTGGAATCAAATAGAACACAGTTTGATGTTTTGTTTTGTTTTCTCTTTGTTACTTACTGCTTGAATGTCATTGGCAAGTTAGTAAAGTGGTAATGCCTTGTAATACCTATCTTATAGTATTGTAATAATTAAACAAGATAATGGCTGTAAAACTTTTAGCAAGAGTTCCCTTTAAAGGATAAATGGGGCTGAGGAGATAGTTCAGTAGAATAAGCACTTGCCTGGCAAGTGTAAGGGCCTGAGTTCAATCCCCAGTTCCTGACAAAAAAAGATAAATGGTTGCCTTGTTGATGGCAAGATGGCTCCCCCTGCTGTTAACAGATAGGATACATGAAAAAACAAAACAAAAACCAGGCTGGAGTTAAGTGTACAAATTTTGCTTTATTTTGTGCCATGTCCTTTAAACAAAGGAAAATTATTCTGTAACTTTTCTTTAGAGTTTGTGTTTTTAAACAATCTCATTAATTTATTAGCCTATCTTACTATTGTCACAATAGTACTTGACAATTTTGTTCTTTGGTGCGTATTCTTAGAGCTTTTGTAAAGGTGTGGTTGTCACTTTTCTCTTTTGTTTTATATTTATAGGAATCTTTGCCTTTAAGTGTGCCCGTGCAGAAGAATTATTTAACATGTTGCAAGAGATTATGCAAAATAATAGTATAAATGTAGTGGAAGAGCCAGTGGTAGAAAGAAATAATCATCAGACAGAATTGGAGGTCCCCAGGACACCGCGAACACCTACAAGTAAGTGGGGCTTCCCCTTGTACAGCTTGGGCATCAGTAACTTGTAAGCTATAAATTATGGGTCATTATAACATACTTGAAATCACCATTGACTTAATAGAAGTGTAATGATCATCAGTTTTTTTGAAAACAATTCTTTGTTGTAACCTGGAAACATCTATTGTTCCATATCTAAAACCTAGGTGGAGGTAGTATTTTACTATAATTTCTACATGGCTTGTCCAAAACATCTTTCTTGGTCTTTAGATCTGATCCTCACTCACTTTCATCCTCTCTGTCCTTCCCCAGCTCCAGGGTTTGCTGCTCAGAGCCTACCTAATGGATATCCCAGGTACCCCTCATTTGGAGACGCTTCATCTCACCCCTCAAGCAGACATCCATCCGTGGGGAGCGCTCGCTTGCCCTCCGTTGGTGAAGAATCTACACACCCTTTACTCGTGGCTGAGGAGCAGGTAAGCATGTGCTGCCTCCTGGCAGTAGTCGTGTGGGGCATGCAGAGTGCTACTGTGCTCTTGGTTTTACTCAGCGTGTATTTTAACTCTTCACCAGCAGTTAGGTTATAGCAAGCAGTTGAGGCCATGGTGCATACCTGCTGGCGTGTGCTCAGGAAGCTCAACCTGCACAGGGAGCAGTGAGCTGGGCTCCTGGGAGAGGTGCGCCTACAGAGTAAGAAGGACACCTCTGAGGGCAATCCCTGCAGCAGCCTTCAGCCCACCCACAATGTGTGCTGCTTTCGTATTTCAGTCTTCAGTCTTTGAAATCAGTGAACAACTGGAAGAAAGTAGATTTTATTGTTAATGTTTGTACAATTTAGTATTCCTGATTGTTCTAGTTTTCATTTGTGGAAAGAAGTACCTGGTTGAACATAATTAATTAATTAAACTTACCTTTTGGAAATCATATGTTCATTGAGCACTGAGGGTTTTTAGTGTTTTTAAAGTAAATTTCTAGTTCATTACCTTAACTATTCAGCCACAGCTACATTAAAGTATTTTTTGTTTGTTCTTTACATAGTAAGCAAGTTATACTGTTTACCATAATTACATTTTACCCATTTTTTTCAATTTTGTTTTTCATTTTGAATCTTTAAAATTTTATATACTCTTTCAAATATTTTTTATATTGTCTCCCTAAAATGCCATTGAGCTTTTCTAAATAGTGATAATTTCTTACTATGTGGTATTTATTTTATACCTATACATTTTACAGAATATTTTACCTAATTGATTGATTGATTGATTGATTGATTGATTTTGAGACAGGGATTCACTGTGCAGTTCAAGCTGGCCTTGAATTTAATTTGTACCCCAGCCTGGCCTCAAACTTGTGGAGATCTTCCTGCCTCAGCCTCTATAGAGTACTGGGATTATATGCATGCACTACCACATCTGGCCAGTATTTTGACTTGAGACAGTGTCTTATGTAGTTTAGGCTGGCCTTGAACTTTTGATCCTCCTTCCTCTGCAAGCATCTGAATCATTTGAATGCCATCTCTTTGCTGGTGTATGTTCAGATCCATGAAGGGAAGCTCAGTAGTATGAGTAGAGAGAAGAGATGTGCCTCTATGGATTAAGAAAAATATGATGTTCAGTTATCATTATAATAACTTTTCTTACATATCCACAGGCTTGTACTATTGTATCCAACATTATTTATTTTTGAATCATGTTTTAAAGCATTGATGAGAATCTATAGAACAACAAAATAGTAATTTTTATTTTATTCCTGATTTTTATTAATTTGTTTTTATGTTTCACCATCAAATGCTGAATGTTATTTTAAAGTAGTTACTCTTCTATCAAATTAAGGAGATGTTTTTATATTTCCTTCAGTCCACCTTTTTATTAGTAAAAAATTAGTAAGAGTACCTTTAGAGAAAAAGTTAATAAAATTAACTGATGTGGTTTTTGGTATCTTGATTTTTAAAAGTTATTGATTGAGTTGTCTTTCCTTTTAGATACATACCTATGTCAACACCACAGGTGTACAAGAAGAGCGGAAAAGCCGTGCCGGTACGCATGTCCCGTTGGAGACAAGGGTTTCAAATGCTGAGAGCAACACACCCAAAGAAGAACCAAGTAGTATTGAAGACAGAGACCCTCAGATTCTTCTTGAACCCGAAGGAGTCAAATTCGTTTTAGGACCAACTCCTGTTCAGAAGCAATTAATGGAAAAAGAGAAACTGGAGCAAGTTGGAAGAGACCAAGTTAGTGGAAGTGGTGCAAATAACACAGAATGGGACACTGGCTATGACAGTGATGAGCGAAGAGATGCACCTTCAGTTAACAAACTGGTATATGAAAATATAAATGGGCTCTCTATCCCCAGTGCCTCCGGGGTCAGGCGAGGTCATCTGGCATCCACTAGTACCTCAGATACCCAGAATATCAACAACTCTGCTCAGAGAAGAACTGCATTATTAAACTATGAAAATTTACCATCTTTGCCACCTGTTTGGGAAGCACGCAAGCTCAGCAGGGATGAAGAAGACAGTTTAGGACCAAAGACTCCATCTCTAAATGGCTACCATAATAATCTAGACCCAATGCATAACTATGTAAATACAGAGAATGTAACAGTGCCAGCAAGTGCTCACAAAATAGAGTATTCACGGCGTCGGGACTGTACACCGACAGTCTTTAACTTTGACATCAGACGCCCAAGTTTAGAGCACCGGCAGCTCAATTATATACAGGTTGACTTGGAAGGTGGCAGTGACTCTGACAACCCTCAGACTCCAAAAACACCTACCACTCCCCTTCCACAAACCCCTACAAGGCGCACAGAGCTGTATGCTGTGATAGACATTGAGAGAACTGCTGCTATGTCCAATTTGCAGAAAGCACTGCCACGAGATGATGGTACATCTAGGAAAACTAGACATAATAGTACTGATCTGCCCATGTGAGCCTGGAAAGCATTATGTTGTTTGCACCTTTGTGAAGTTTTTTAAAATGAAGATGCAAATGCTTCATTTTCATTTCTACACTAACTCCTTTTATAGACTGATAATTTTTTTCTGAATACTTCATGTGCATCTTTAACTAAAGGGAATTACTGTAGAGCAGGTACTCCTTAAAGAACACTAACTTCATTATGTACTATTCATTACTGTACAGCAGCATTCCCATTTTCACAGTGCCTATTTAAAATGAGAGTTGAATGACATGCTGGTAGATTTTTATTCAATATTTTGGACTCACGCATATCTTTCATTTCTAAATCATGGTTGGCATTTAAAGCTTTTTATAAAGCCTCTTCGTAACACGCTTCGCTAACAGATAATCTAGGCTGTGAAGGTGATGTTTGTAGATCACTGTGCACAGTATGTGGCCTCCAGCGTGGAACACAAGGAATCCTGTATTTGATCAATTAAAGGCTTTTGAATGGAGCCAGAACACATGTAAAGGAGATGAAGATACCACACCTCCTTTTATAACCAGTCAGCTCTTTCGCCTTCAGTGTTACTAGAAAGAACCCTATGTTGTGACTATGGTTTGCTGTTGGTATGTTGAAAGGTAGGCAGGAGACAAGGTTTTCTGTTTACTCATCTCATGATATCATTTGAAGGGCATGTCCAGATGTCTTACTCTGAATTATATAGTAGGCTTAAGAATCGGTCTCAGGTCACTTTACCCAAAAACATTTGAAAATCTGAACCATGATCTCATGAAGTTTCTATCATATAGATTATTGACAATGCATTGTTTTCTGGAGGCATGTTTTAATGTTAGGTTCCCATTTACCTTCAGTTTTTTTCTTTGGTGTTTGGGATGACTTACTGTGTTGCTTAATGTCTTTTTCAATGTAAAATGCTTGAGTTTGTATATAGTCTTGAAATTGGATTATGTGTTCATTGTTACTTAGTTTGCATTTTTGTCAAATTATGGTTTTGAAGGTTCATTTGGAACTTGCTGTTATTCTGTAACAGGGTTGCCCTTGTCCAGTATTTATTTATATGCTGTTTACTTTTCAAGTTGATAAAAAGAACATTCTTTCAATTTTAAATTTCACTTGTGTCCATAGGTGATCTCTTTAGCAGTTGAGGAAAAAAGAAAGCAAGCTCCTTGTGACATGCAGTGTTCCCTAAAGGTACTATGTTTCTCGGTGGGCACTCTCCCCAGCACTTTAGCAGGGATTTTCCTCAGCTCCATGGCTACAGTTGTACTTTATCCACACTAGCATTCTGTTCTTCAGCTCTGCTCTCACTTGTAGCTGGATCTCTGATTATCCCTTGATTGCAGTGGAATGTTAATATTGTTGTCAGCATAGCAAGTACAGTGGAAGTCTTGTAGTGAGATTGTGTCATAATTTAGGATTTGTAATGAACGAAATTTCTATAAATTGATGATTCCAGGTGTCAAAGCTTTTGGAAAATCAAGAATGTTCCAAATTCCCAAACACTAGAAAGAGTGAAAAGAAGGCTAGGTAACCTCACAAAATACTGCTGTGTCTCTAAATGTAAGGAAGTTTGAAGTTATGATCTAGATCTATCATAGGTGTCTACAGCTAATTAAGCATGGAAAAGGTTCAGTCTTAGCTAGTTTATTCAATAATAACCTAGTTATAGGATAATGAATGCATTAGCAGAATAATAGAGTGGGACCATTATTAAAAATAATTACAGGTGTCTTTTATCGTTTTCAGTGCCATTGGTTCATTAACAGTGACACTTTCTGCCCCTCCCCATGCCCTTGGTGCTTACTAAAACTGCTCACTGTTCTCTTAAGAGCAGTGGTATAGATGTGCAGTTTCCCTGATACAATTTCCATTTTTAAATGTATTGTTTAATTTTCCTTTCTTTTAAGTAGCTTGTTAATTGTGCCAAATTTTTGTAATGGTTTTTGTAATGTGGAATAGGAATTTTGACACAGCCAGTGCAAAGGGTTTTCCTTGAAATGAACAGTCACAGCAGAACATGAATCTATATGAAAGGGCTGATATATTTACTCATTTTGGAGGGTTGATATTTTATTCTTTTTTTCCCTCATCTTTTTCACTTCCAGATTCTAATTAGTTTTTATACTAATATAATCAGTAAGTTTATGCTTTAAATACTGTGTGCTTTAAAAATGAAAATGGGACCAATCTGTCTGCTAAGAGTTTGATTTTAGGGTACTAAAAGAATATTATACATACACAACTGGTTTTTTTCTAGTTGTCTTCTGGGTGTCATCTGTGTTCTTATTTCCTAAAAAGTAACTCAGAACACTACTTGCCCTTCGCAGAAGTCTAGTAATGGGCATTAAGCTCTGTCCTGGAAGAGTGTACCTATTTCTAGGTACATTTTAGAAGGAGATATTTTAATGGCATATAATTATGGCCATATGTCTCAGATGTCCTGAGGTGAACCTTAATTTTAGGTACTCATGTGTTTTGTTGGTAGATTATATGATACCATTATTTGAGTTTGTTTTTCCCCAAAGAGAAGCTTCTTTTCCCCATATAGATCCTAACAGCATTTATCGCAGATCAGGGTTAGAAGCTGATATGAGTATTACCTGTGTTTTTCTTAGTGTGTTTCATTTCCCAATTTCATATTTTTATAAAAAAAAATGAAAATATGGTGCCTTCCCTCCCTCCAGAAGATTGGCATGTAGTTCCTTTTATTTACTGCTGCTGTGGAGTGATGAGATATGCACTTTACTCTTGAAGACTCAGTAAAAAAAGCTTTTCACTTCCCAGTATATACACAATAGATCACATTTGGGACTTAAGAAAATTTGCCAAGCAATCTTTGTTTTTATAGACATTAATGTTGATCCTCAGCTCATTGTTGTAAGAATAAGTCAAACTGGTGTTTATTCCCCCTCCCCCAGTCTGTGGCACAGCATATAAAAATGTACCTCAATAATGTTCTATTAAAAATGGGACAGGGGCCTTATGTTTTCATAATTTCCCAACGATGTGCCACCTTTTATTTGCCTTGAGAGAAAAGTTTTAGCGAGCTAAATAGTACTTCCCAATTTCCCCATGCTGTTCTTAACTCATAATGTCCAAGTGTTTTGTGCAATGTGTAGTATGTGTGTATATATATATATTCTTAAAATAGACATCCCATCAGAGACATCAGTGACTGACATATTGGCATCGCATTCCTATTTCTATATATGAGGTATGTGGTCCTAATTACCTTTTCCTGATGTTTGCCAAATTTGAATAAAGGCATTGGTACGAAATTACAGAATGTATAGAAAATGTTTTTGGCTTGAAAAACTAACAATATTTTATGACATAACACAATGTACTCTGCCCATAACCAGCATCCTATCTTTTTCTTGTTCTGTACATCCTATTTCCCCATCCCCACTTCCTCATTTTTTTTATATAACACAACACTCTTCTGTAGCATCATCACAGTGACAATTCTGTGACAATTGGACAGTGATAGCATGGAAGCAGACTGATAGTAACAGTGCAGTAGTCACCAATGTGCCACATTTGCATTAGAAAGTGCAAAATATACATTTTATAAAGGACAAACTTTGTGTTATGTTTTTATTTTCATTACATTGTATAATACTGTAAGATTATTGTATGTTCTAATTTGCATTATAAATGTGTTTTTTTCCTACATAAAGGCATAAATATAGCAACTTTGTATAAAGGTAGCTTATTAGATTTTTAATTTTTTTCTTTTATAAAAATTGTTTAACAGTGGGACTACCATTGCCAAATTGTACATGAAATATGAATTTTATCCCCCCGTGGCTAATTTCTTTTATAAACATTCCGTACTTCTCTAATAAAAGACAGAAGTGATACTGTACTATGCATAAATTGTATTTTAATGCTGTTTCATATCAGCATTTTACATTTTGGTGTGCAGTTTGCATTTCTAACATTGGCAAAACCTAACCACTGTTAACTAAAATAAAACCGTGTGTATGTAACATCATCATTTGCCCTTTTTCCCTTCCCACTGTTTGTTCTCTTTCTCCCTGTCAGTGCCAATTCCACTCATTTTGTAGCATGGCAATAAAATATAACTTTTACACTGAGGCCAAGTGTGGCTTTTTGGAAGAAGTGGGGACGGGATGATTGCACTCCAGTTATCCTTTTGCCACATAAGCCGTGTCATCAGGCATAAGTTACACGTGATGTAAATGTGCTGTGAGGACACGTGTGAATGTGCTCTTCAGCTTTTTGTCATGACAGATAACTAATTTTTTTATCTTTGGCAAATTCAAAGTTTTTGAAATACAATCAAACCTTTATTAACTGGAGTACTTAAAGAATAAGCTAATTAAGTTTGTTCTACAAGGGCTAAGCAACACATTTTAAAAATATTTATTGTAGAGTATATTAGTATACTTTACTGTCCTAAAAATTATAAATATGGAAATATAGCTTAATAATAGATGATGTAGCATCTTGCAATGCCTTACTGTTATTCTGGCCTAAATATTCATCATGAGGTACTCCAGTTGATACTGGAAGCTGAGCTGACTACACATCGACCTTAGGCCTTCATGAAAAACCGCTTTGTTGGATAAACTCTGATCGGAGTTCTTATGGTCACTTTCCCTATATTGCCAAAAGTAGATTGCAATAAAACCCCAATAAAAGTTTGGTTGGACACACATTTAAAGTTCTCCTGTATTTGTATTTCATGCATTACTTGAAACTTCTGATGTTTTCTTAGTCTCCTACCACTGCCTCCATTTTTAAAGTGAATATATGCTATGCTATGATGTGTTTATTTGACAGACTTTCTGACAATTTTATCTGTGATCATTCATATTAGTGGTCCTGAGCTCTGAGTACAAGTTATGCAAGAAATGTAGAAAATGGACAAGTCCACAAATAGTTGGGAGCGCACTGTGTGCCAGATCGAGGGAACTCCTTGAGTTGTTTTTAACCTGGAGCATTGCACTTTGGAAAACTAGGACATTTGTTCTTAGAATTTCAGTCTTTGGATTATTTATTTCTTTGAAGCTTTTGAGGGCTGTAGTGGTTCACATGTTCTTATTTGACAGATGTTTATGAACTAGACCCTGAAGGTAGCAATCCTTGTCCTCAAAGGATTTTGTTATTCCACCAGCTCTTCTGATGTGGTCAGTACTTTTCCTGTCTCCTAGAGAATTAAGACCTAAGACAGATATTGCATGTTATGGAGTAGCTTTGGTCTGCGGTCTCTAGAATGGGTGGTACCTGTAGTGTATAGCTTAGGACAACTGGGAAAATTGTCACTCCACCTTCATATAAGTGGTGTGATAAGCATACAAAGAATATACAACTAATATGCTTGGAGTGGAGGTTTTCAAGCATAGCTTGGAGGGTATTCCTGGGGTATCTAGATGATTTGTATGGGTTACAAAAGGAGAAGAAGATGTCTTATGGAGAAGGGAGGCACAGAGACACAGAACATAATGTCCTGTGGTGGCAGGAGTCCCCGTCTCATTGCAGCGAAGCCTACAGAGGCAGGGTGAGGGACAGAGAAGAGAAATGAGACTGCAAATAGATGCAATTTTTTTTTTAATGTGTTTAGTATAGGGTCTCACTATGTAGATTGGACTCAATGATTCTCCTGTTTTCAGCCTCCCAAGTGCTGGGATTACAGGCAGGAGCCAATCTGCTTGCTCTCAATCACTGTCTCAGTGAGTCCCTAGGAGGTGGGGCTGGCACGCCATGCCAGGCATCAAACTCCAGCCCCTGCACTGTACCTAAGCAGGCGCTTTAGTCTAGCCAGTCCAAGCCAATAGGTGAGAACTTGGAGAATTTTAAACAAAATTACTTAGGCATCAAGATAAAGGCTATATTAAAAGACATGACATTTTAATAGGAATGGTTAGAAGGCTTTTTTAGAAATGGGGTCATAAGACTTAAGGGTAATAAGACTTGATAAATGTCTATCTGAAAGCATTGTGAAATGAATGTTGACCATTACTCGATAAACCACCTTTGAACTTGGAAGCTTAAGGCCAAAGTCATGCTAAGAGTATGTCAGGTTGCTGCACATCAGGTGGGCTGGGCACAGCAGAGACGGCTCCTCTCTGCCGCCCGATGTCTGGAGGCCGACTTCCTCTGCCCTCACTGGACGCTTGCTGGAGGGTCAAGTGAGGCAGACGCGCTCAGTGGGCCCAGGTCTGATCTTGAGTTCAGACTACTATGAAGAAAACTTAAGATTCCCAAGTTTTCTTCATAGTAGTCTTTGGGTCTTTTTTCATGTTGTCTCCTGACATGGCAGCTTAGGGGGCCCCAAAAGCTCAAAGGTAAGGTAAAAGCCGCTAGGTTTTTGGTTTGTTTCTGGAGTTATTTTTGAGATGTGTAAGACTGAACTCAGGACCTTGGCGCTACTTTTGAGTTGTGCCCGCCCCTTGCTAGGCTTTCTTGAGGCCTAACCTCAGACCTGGCACAGGGTCAGTTCCCCTGCCTTCTATGAAACCACACACCCTGTCCTGATGTAGAGGAGAAGAGTATACCAGAGTATAAGCAGCAGCAGTACAGTCTGCAGGCCAGTGAGGGTGCTGTGTCTCTGTAGTTGCAGCTACTTGGAAGAGGCTGAGGGGAAAGGATTCCTTGAGCCCTGGAGTTCAAAACCAGCCTGCGCAACGTGGTCATCCTGTCTTAAAAAAAAAAAAAAAAAAGCCTATTTTGGGCTACCAACAGTGGCTTGCCAGGAAGAATCAACACTTCTGCCAAGGGAGTGATGAAAACGGAGAGGTCAAAGATCAACTCCTTTTAGTTTGGGTGACTGGATGTGCCAGTTCACTGAGATTAAAAATATATTTTGGAGGGCCGGAGATCTAACTCAGCAGCATAAGCACCTGCCTGGCAATGCCCCAAGTTCAATTCCCAGTACCTCAAAAAAAAAAAAGAAAAAAAATATATATATACCAACATACTTCAGGATCAAAGGAAGTATGAGGAGGAAGATGGTGGGCTCTGTTGGGACTCTGGACACTCCATGTGGAAGGGAGCACTAGAGGTTCCTAGGTAGTTTCTGGTTTTCTGTCAGCAATAATTGCCCCAGTAACAGACAAGTTTTAAATTTATAGATACCCATGTATCTGTAAGTGTGTGTGTGTGTTCTGGTACTGAGGATTGAACCCAGACAGCACTACGCCATATCATCAGCCTTTTAAAATTTTCTTTATGACAGGGTCTCAATGAGTTGCCAGATTGTCCTCACACTTCTGCCTCAGCCTCCATAGTAGCTGGAACAACAGGCAGGCATGCACCACCATTCCTGGCTTAGAAATGGTGAATTTTTAAAGATAGGAAGAATAACCTACTTTATCATGACATTTCCCACAAGGCTTCACCCAAACTAGCCACACCCCACGTACATAAATCAGATGCTGTATTCCCAAAGTATTGGTCTGAGGTCTCCTTGGCACACTTCACCAAGTGGCAACTGTGAGTGGTGTCTGGATGTCACCAAGTTGCCCAGCCTGCTGGCTGCTACCCAAACTGTAGGCTCTGAAGGGCCAAGACTCCGAGTGACCCCGGGCTTTGGGCCAATGACCTTCCCTGCCCAGGTGTTTGTTCTGGGTGTTCCTGAGGAAAGGTGACTAGTCTCATAGCTGTCCTGCCTGCCGTTTGCCACTTCGGTTATTTCATTCCAGGCAGTGGGCCCAGCCTGTACCCAGACCACCTGTACCCACACATAATGTCATGTACTCTGCTTTGCGCATCATGCTGAGTGCACCCAATCTAGGCTTATTGGAGTAACTGAGAGGAGAGGATCGCAGCTGTAAGGCCAAGAAGGGTGTACTCAGAGAAGCAGGGCAGAGAAGTATGGCACGAGCAGATCCCTAACGTCTCCCCACCTCCAAAGCCCATAGCCCACTTGATACAAATCGCTGCACGTGTATAAAAGCTGAGTGACATGTTTTTGGGAAGCTAATAAATTCAGCTAACTCATCACTGTAGAATGGCTTTCAGTGACTCTACTTAGAGTGGTGTGTGCCTGTCATCCCAGCACTTGGGAGGCAGAGGCAGGACGATCTCAACATCTAGTTCTTGGATGATTCAGTGACCCTGGTGGCAAAAAGCAAAACAGGCTGCGGATGGAGCAGTGGGAAGGGCCTGGATTCAGAACCTGGAATACACAGTTGAAGTTCCGTCCCATGCTACAGGGTCACAGAACCTGAGTGGTTAATCTGAGGGGTATAGGAAAGGCAGCAAAGGAGTAAGAGAGGAAAGGACTGAGGGACCAGTGTTTTCAGGTACTCTTCAGGCATCTTCATTTCTCATTTGTACTCTTGTTATTCTTGGTTGCCTTCTGGGAAGTGCCTATTAAAATAAATTTCCTGAAAGTAGAACATGTTTTTCTACAAAAAACCACTGATTGATTGAAAATACCAATTGCCCAGCCCAAATACCCCTTTTAATGTTGGGCCTTATGGATCGTCTAAAACAGAGGCAATGTTTTCTAGAAAGAATCAGACAGTAAATGGCCTGTGTCACAACTACTTGGTTCTCTGTGGCACAACTCTGCTGTTGTACTGTGATAGTATAAAAAATAAATGAGCATGCCTGTGTTCCAATGCAACAGTATGGACAGCAAAATAGGAATCTAATGTAATTTTCATGTATCATAAATGTTTATTCTTTCCCTCAACTATTTAAAAATATAAAAACTATTCTTACCTCTCGTCATACAAAAGGCAGACAGGCTGAATCTGACTGAGTAACTTGCTGACCTCTGCTGTAAATTAACTCACGTGAGCTGCAAATGGTGACACATGCCTGTAATGCCAGCACTTGGGAGGCTGAGGCAGGAGGATTGCTGCAACTTTGAGGCCAGCCAGGGCTACACAGAGACTGTCTTGAAAAAAAAAAAAAAAACACACTTCAGGGATATCTCATATTAGAAGTAACTAAGAACTGAAAATGCCTTTCAGTGCTAGCAATAGTCATCTTGGAGTTGGCTATGTGATCATTCAAAGGAAGAAAAGCGGGTATCAGTAGGGCTAGAAAACCAACAGCTGTATTTAATTTTTAAAAAATTATTTTAAAATAGGGGGGACTGGGGAGATAGCTCTTAAAATAGGGGGGACTGGGGAGATAGCTCGGTAGAATAAGCACTAGCCTGTCAAACGCAAGGTCTTGAGTTCAATCCCTGGTTCCACAAAATAAATTATTTTTTGGCTTTTTGAGACAAGGTTTTGCCACGGAGTTCAGGCTGGCCTTGAATTTACTGTGTAACCCAGGCTGGCCTCTGTCTTGCTTGCTCCTGCCTTAGCCTCCGGAGTGCCTGGTCGGTTTTGTTTCCTAGTTTTTGTTTTGTTTTTCAGTAGCACAATGTTTTGCTTTAGGCAGATACCAGTTTAGAAAAAATGGAAAGCTAAGATCATTTTGGACTAACTGTAGTATTAGGCATGAATCTTGATTTCTACCAAGACACCACGTGGGAGCGTATAAGCTATTTCCGTGGCGAGGGGGTAAAGTGTGCAAAACCAGCAGTGGGTAAGCGAGAAAGAATGTCTCCCTGAGCTCATAAGACCTTGGCGTTCTGAGCAGTAGGCGTCCAACTGGAAGCAGTGCTTTAAAATTCTTTAAAAGGAAAGCAAATTTCCTCTGTAGTAATAATCATTAAAAGTGAAATAACAGCAAAATATTTAGAAATACGTTGATAAATAACAAAAAAAACCCAAATAGCCCGAAAACTTTATATATATATATATATATATATATATATATATATATATATATGGAACTACTTTAATTTATTGTTTTCTTTTTTCAGGAAACGACTTTAATACAAAATTGTAAAGCTACAAATTTTTTTAAAATTATTAACTGGAACCCCGTTGCTGGGGGAACGCGTTACTGTGGCAACGCCCGCAGCACCGCCTCTCCGTGGGGGTGCAGTGCTGTACGCTAACCCCTTGCCCCGCCCCCTCTTCCTGGCGCCGCGGGGGCGGAGCACGAAGCGAGGCCCTGCCCCATCGGCGCAGGGTTGCGCTTCCGGGTCACCCGGCGGCCTTACTCAAAAGTGGTACCCTCCCGGCCTGGGCCCGCCCCCTGAGGGGGCTCTGACGTCACCTCCGCCTTCCTCTTTCCGCCGGCTGCCGGGCGTGAGTTGTGAGGGACTAGCTTCTGCGCGGAATTCTTCGGAACCATGGTGAGCCCGGACCCCCGCTTCTTGTTTCCTACCGCAGCCCCCTGCCCTTACCTTGTGGTGCCCTCACCGCCCCGTCGCTCCTGCTCTCCAGCCTCGCAGGCTCTCGTTTGAGTCCCGGGCTCTCCGCACATGGCGCGGGCCGCGGCGCGAAGCCTGCGCGGTGCAGCGGGCAGGGCCCTCCAGGGCCCCCGCGGAGGCGGCGGCGCCCTTGGCCCCGGGCTCTTTGAGGCGGCCCCTCCGCAGCCCCGAGACCCCGCGATTCCGAGTCCTGGGCCTGGTCACAGGCAAGAGAATTTTCTAGCGCCTGGCCGGTCCCGCCCGCCGCGGGCGGAGCTTGGAGGAAGAGTGGAATCCGCACGGTGAAGATGGAGGGCGGTGCTGGCCGCAGCGCGGGTGTGTGCGGCCTCGGCCTCGGCGTAGCTAGGAAACGCTGTCTTTAGGTTTTTTTGACCGTAACAGTCTTTCTGGTGCGTGATTTTCATTCCTGGCACCCTCCTGTGAGACGCTGTCCTGTGTCTTCATAAATGCCAGGGGGAGGGTGGATGTGTCGTTTGAAATTACAACGTTGTAAGTGAATTTTCTCTTAGGTATCTACTGTAAGTTGTTTTTTAGACAAGGATGGGAGTTTTAGAGAAGGATGGGATTACTAGTGGTGGCTCCCCTGCACTTGGGAGCTTTGGGAACGCTGCAAGTTCGAGGCCATTCTGAGCTATCGTGAGATCTGTGTCTAAAAATAGAAAAGAAAAAGAGATTAGCGATCAAACCGAATTTTTTTCTGCTCAGGCATCCCTTTCCCTTGCGCCTGTTAACATCTTCAAGGCTGGAGCGGATGAAGAGAGGGCGGAGACAGCTCGACTGGTAAGCCTGCCCCTTTCCTTGTAAATATTAAATTTTACTTTTGTCTTTGACTGTAAAATTCTGACACATCTTGATTTTACTCCAGTCTTCGTTTATTGGTGCTATCGCTGTTGGAGACTTGGTAAAGAGCACCTTGGGACCCAAGGGCATGGTAAGAAAAATATTTATTTTTAAATTTTTTGAAATGATTTCTTGGCTATGTTCTCCAAGCTAGCCGCCAGTAAACTTTGAATGAATACTGTTATGGAAGCCCTAGTGGAAACACAGCTAACAATTTTTCATGTTATTTTGATTGTGAAAGTAAGATAAATATTCTTGCTAAAAGTTGTAGTCCTAGCCGGGCGTGGTGGCGCATGCCTGTAGTCCCAAGCACTCGGGAGGCTGAGGCAGGAGGATTGTTGTGAGTTCGAGACCAGCCTGAGCTACAAAGTGAGCTTAAGGCCAGCCTGAGCTGCATAGTGAGACCCTGTCTCAAAAAAGACAAAAAAAAAAAAAGTTGCAGTCCTGAATCTCCATCTTCTTATTTGAATGTGCAGTTTTTCAGTATACTTTATGTATTTTGTCTTGGGTATTATGTAGTTTCTTACCTATTTTCATATAGCATATATACATGTGGTGTTTGCATGTGCTTTTTCTATAAGCTGTGCTTAAAATTTCTGTGTAAGTATTCTGACTTTTTAAATTGTCAAAAAAAGAGTATTCAGTGGTTTCATTGTGCCTTTACTGATCACAGTATAGTTTGTTTCTGTGTATCTTAACC
This sequence comes from Ctenomys sociabilis, assembly GCA_004027165.1. NCBI lineage: Eukaryota > Metazoa > Chordata > Mammalia > Rodentia > Ctenomyidae > Ctenomys > Ctenomys sociabilis. The sequence continues at coordinate 39,136 of PVKA01009118.1, forward strand.
TGAAACAAACGTGTTTCCTTCAGGACAAAATTCTTTTAAGCAGTGGACGAGATGCTTCTCTGATGGTAACCAATGATGGAGCCACTATTCTAAAAAACATTGGGATTGACAATCCAGCCGCTAAAGTTCTAGTTGGTGAGTCTAAAGATAATACTGTTTGCTCACTACTTTGCATAATGTAGCCATATTGAGTAAATATACTGTAATTTCCATCACTTTTTAGTTAATTATTATCATTATTTAAATACAAGTTTTCAGAAATGCCAGTATTTATTGGTGGTGTTATCTTAGTCCATACTTTGGTGCTGGAACAGAAACCGCAACCTGGCTCACTTACGTATCAAGAAGTTTATTGGCTGGTGGTTCTTAAGGGCTGTAGTCTTAAGATGAAGGTGTCTGAAAACGTGCTGGCTGCCACAGCATGGGCAAAGGCATTACTCGATGAGAGAGAGATTAATAACTTCTGGGGATACACTGAGACCATGGCCATGGGTAAAACTCCATTTCAGACCTTAACAGAATTCCACAAAGTGTGTCATGTGAGGGACCTAGGTGAGTGAGATTTAGGTTGTAGGGGCATTGGGGTAGAACTTGTTGAAGTACAGAAGTAACCCAAGTTGATAACTTTTTCTAGATATGTCAAGAGTTCAAGATGATGAAGTTGGAGATGGCACTACCTCTGTTACTGTTCTAGCAGCAGAATTACTAAGGGTAAGACCAGCTTGAGCTTGTTTTATTGGTTTTCTTATTGTACTTTTGAATCTCAGAAGTAATCAAGTCTTTTCTAATTCATTTGTATAACTTTATTAATAGGAAGCCGAGTCTTTAATTGCAAAAAAGCTTCATCCACAGACCATCATTGCCGGTTGGAGAGAAGCCACAAAGGCTGCGAGAGAGGCTCTCTTGAGTTCTGCAATAGATCATGGGTTAGTGTGCTGACATGTTGCTGTTCTAAATATTCACCTGAGAGAACACTGACAGCCGTACACAAGCCTGATCCTGCTGCTCCACCCTATCCCAGCACTCAATCCCACTTCTCGCTCCAGAGTTAACCACTAAACTGAAAATTTAGGTTTCTACTTTTATGTGTGTAATCAAATTAACTTGCAAACAAGTGTTGTGCTGTGTAGAGGGTTTATTAACCTGTTATCCACATGGGTAGATAGCACGTGTATGTCTAGGTATTGGTTTTTTTCCCTTCCTTTTTTTTTTTTTTTTTTTCCAGAACTGGGGATTGAATTCAGGCCCTTGCACTTGCCAGGCAAGCACTTATTCTACTGAGCTATCTCCTCAGCCCCTATATTACTAGTTTTAATAGGCATTTGAGTATATGTAATTCCCTTAACATACCTGTTATATGTGATAAATCTCTTGTTCAAGAAATGTTTCTGGTAGTTTAATTGCTGGGTCCAAGGATATATACAAGATTTAAAGGGCTTTTACACAAAAAAAAGCTGGGGGGAGCAGGGATATGGCTTAGTAGAATAAGTGCTTGCCTGGCAAGCACAAGGGTCTGAGTTCAATCCCTGGTTCCACCAAAAAAAATAAAAGGACGTTTATGTACATTGACAAATTACCTTCAGAAAAATCACCCTCCCACTAGCTGCAGAAAAAGCGCTGCTTTATTTCCTTACTTTCTTAGATATCATTGGACTCTGATTGGATTGTGGCCTTACCCTATTCCTTCTAGTTCAGTGGGGAAACAGTATCATTTGTGGATGAATGCAGGAATATTTGTTGACTTGTAAATAATTAGGTAAATTGTGAAAAGTAAAGTAGAATTGTGGAATGGTTTGGATAAGCATTTTAATAACAGGCATTTTTTGTTGTTGTTGGTTTTGCTTAGCTATGATGAAGCTAAGTTCCGGCAGGACTTGATGAATATTGCAGGAACAACCTTATCGTCAAAGCTCCTTACTCATCACAAAGACCACTTTACCAAGTTAGCTGTAGAAGCTGTTCTCAGACTGAAAGGTTCTGGTAATCTGGAGGCGATACACGTCATCAAGAAGCTGGGAGGGAGTCTAGCAGATTCCTATTTAGATGAAGGTACGTGATGTGCTATGAGGCCAGTGTGGGAAACAATTTTGATTAGATTCTGAGAGCTGAATACTATCTTAAAGCTAGCAATCTTGTCTGTAAGAACAAGTCATTGCAACCATTTTTGTCACTTGAACCTATTTGTTACGTGACCGGTGTTGCATCTACCACATGTTGGCATTTTCTCTATAGTCTAGATTTCACTCCACTGCAAGAAGTCATTTGTAGTCTTTTTTTTTTTTTTTTTTTTGTGGTGGGGATTGAACACTTTCCTTTGCATGAGGGACAGCCTTTGTCCTTATTTTGAGAAGACAGTTTACTCAGTCTCTGAGTCGCTACCTCAGTGGGACCTGAACGTAAGATCTCCTGCTTCTGCCTCCTGTAGTGCTGGTAGTATACGTGTGTGCACCATGCCTGGCTTATGTTGGATTTTTTATTTTAATGGTGCTAGTGATTGAACTCAGGGTCTCACACATGCTGAGCAAGCACTCTACCACTGAATAGGTCCCGGCCCCTTTTATTTTGCGACGGAATCTGATTAAATTGCCCAACCTGACCTCCTGCTTCAGTCTCCTAAATGGCAGGGTAACGTGTGTATCTTCAAGTCTGATGGTTAATCCACTGAATAGATTTTTGTAATCATTGCTTTAATAAGGTGCTACATAGATTTTTAGGATAGTGATGGCAAACCACTTAGAAGTTTCAGTGCTACAGCTGGCTGTGGTGTGCATGCCATAGGTTTGCCACCAATGTTTTAATTTCTTTTTTTTTTTTTAACTTTATTGAGAAATAGACAGTTTCAAAATAGGTTAGTAGAATAGTTACAATAATTAATACATTGCATATTGTTGTCTTTGTAGTAGTTATTCATAGTACATGGTACAGACATATCCTGTCCAAACACTATTAGTACAAATCTTCCTTTTCATTGAATTAAGTAGCTGTATATCCTATTTTGTGTGTGTGTGTACACACATAATATACACATACATAAATATATTTCACTACAAAATGGTCCTTGATTTATATCCCCCTTTTTTTAGTTTTGTCAGAGATGGGTATTCCATTGTCATTTAAATATTGTAGGTACATGCATTCATCGAAGTAATCCAGTGTAGTCCAGTAGTCCATAATAGTGGGTTAGCTGTAGGACTGGCAATGTCAGAAGTTGTTGACTTGAGCCTTTTATAGCTTAGCATATTAATACAGCTTTACTTTTTATACCTTGTTTTTATACTTTTCTGCTGGATGGTTAAGACCAAGATAAAGCAAGACCTATATAACCAGAAATGTAACTTTTGTATGTGACCAGGTCAGTTAAAACCGCTCAGGATTTACCCTGAAACCCTGTACTACAGTTTGTAGATCCTTTGTTAGTGTCAGCCATGTGGATGAGTCATGGACATTGCTTGACCAATTTGCTCTCTCAAAGCCTGAGAGAATGTTTTCTCTCTAGATGACTCTCCTTAGAGATTACACATCATTGATCCCTTTGCACTGTGTCCCCGTAGTCTCCTTGATCAGAAAATTCAGGACACCACTGAGTTACAGGATGCTACAGTACAGGTTCTCTTATGTCCTGAGTCCTCACTAACCTTGAAGGCCTAGGGCCAAAATTTTGGCTATCCTTGTAGTCCTTCTTTTTCTCTAATTTGTGGTCTGCAAACTTAAGTTGTTAACACTCGAGAAGAGAAGCTTAATGGTATCATTACCCTATAACATAGCCAATTGAGCTTAACCTCACTATTTGTCTAAATATCAAATATCTTAGACATAACATGGAACAGGTATTTTCCATCAAGTATTGATATGCTAAATTTTAAATCCCTACAGTATGTGAAGGAGAAAAAAATAAATATTTTAAAAAATGGAAATAAATAGCTACGTATTTCTACACAGAAATTTAGAAATCTAACCGTGTACAACATTGTAGTAGGACAGTCCTATGACTTCTCTTGTCTCTTGTTTTCATTTATTACCCTTTATTTGTTTTAATTTCTTTTTTGTATGTAGTACAGGGTTTCACTAGACAGATCAGAATCATAAAGGTCCTCCTGTTTTCAGCCTCTCAAGTAGTGGGATTGCAGGAGGTTTAATCCGTTGAGCTACCAGGCCAGCCCTACCATTGTTTTAAAAGCTTGGTAAATTGACTTTAAATGCATTTTTAAAATTAGTAATTTGAGAACTGGTGAGATAGCTTGGCGAACTAAGCATCTGCTTAGGCAAGTGCGGGGACTGGGGTTTGATCCCTGGCACCACATGCCGCACTTCCAGCAGGTACATTAATTAACTCAGCCACTGAGGCCCAGCATGACAGCTCACACCTGTAATCCCAGCATTGGGGAAGCAGAAAATAAGAGGATCACTATGAGTCCAAGCTGTATAGTGAGACTCTATACCAAACACATAAGTTATAAAATAAATAATTTAATAAAGGGGACAGTTTTATAAGATATACTGTTGTAGCCCTGAAGTGTTTAATAATATCTTTATTTTTATGGTAGGCTTTCTGTTGGATAAAAAAATTGGAGTGAATCAACCAAAGCGAATTGAAAATGCCAAAATTCTTATTGCAAATACTGGGATGGACACAGACAAAATAAAGGTATGTAACTACATTTCTTGAGATAGATAAACGCTTGCCTGGCAAGCTCAGGGTCCTGAGTTCAGTCTCTGTACTGCAAAAAAAAAGAAATTTGAATTTCTGGTTTCTATAAATTCAGATTAGGAAATCAGTTCCGCTGAAAATACATGTGTAGACGTGTATATACACACAGGACTTCTTGACATAAATGTGAAAATATGTTGTGGGCCTCTTGAAAAAAGTAACGGCTCTGCTTATTTTCTTTGTTTTAGATATTTGGTTCCCGGGTAAGAGTTGATTCTACAGCAAAGGTGGCAGAAATCGAACATGCAGAAAAGGAAAAAATGAAAGAGAAAGTTGAACGTATTCTTAAGCATGGAATAAATTGTTTTATTAACAGGTCTGTGTGCTTATGCTAACAATTTTTGTAAATTAAGAGTTGATCAAAGTTTATTGAAGTGCTTCATGCTGAATTACATTCTAGTCAGTGATTTATTCAGAAATTGCTAAACATTTTTACTTAAAATTATAGATTTTTTTGTAACAGTTTATGCTTTCAGTGGACACTTAGATCATTGCCAAGTTTTACGGGGTTTTTTTGGTTGTTGTTTTTGGTGGGGGATTCAACTCAGACCCTTGTGCTTGCCAAGGAAATGCTTATTCTACTGAGCCATTTCCCGACCCCATTGCCAAGTTTTATGTTGGACAGTATTCTTGTGTCTGGGTATGTTCCAGGGCCCTCCAGAGGATGCCTGGATGCCTGCAACTACAAACAGTACTGAACTCTTCAGATACTGTTTCCCATTTTATTAATGATGAAAGTTTATTTTATGCATTTGGCACAGTAAGCAGTTAGCAATTATAGTTATAACTGGTGTAACAAATGACATTGGTGTTGTCTCGTGTGTAATTATCTTTCATAGTACCTTATTGTGCTATATCCACCTTTCTTGTGAGATGAAACTGCCTATGTGGTGAGATGAATTAGACATTGTGACAGAGTGTTAGGCTACTGTGTAAGAGTGACTTGAACAGAGGCCTAGGCTGATAATCTTGATGGCTTCTAAGTGATGAACACATCACTTAGAATATACATCGTGGATACACCATTCAGGGATGATTCAGGTTCTGAGAGGTGGCTGGACAGCACAAGGTTTTAGCAGGCTACTAACTAATGACTGGATGTGGTTTAAAAACCAATGAATTACTTCTGAAATCTTCTGTTATATTGTGGGAAAATAGAAAAAAAAATTGGAACCTCAGTTGGCCATGAGTAGCTAAAACCTGGGAAAGTGAAACCATTGATCAGATGAGGATGTCATCTATGAAAATTCTGAAGATCACCAGGAATTAAAGTGGACGAACACAGATACAGTTTTTGGTGCATTACCGCTGAATGACTTTGAGACTGAATAGCAGTATAGTCAATACCTGTTTTCAGTGCTAATGTGGATACTATTAAAATTATATAGGTGAGGGCCAGCCAAATAGCTCAGTGGATTAAAGCGCCAGCTCTGCCCTCACGGCACACTGAGACTGCAGTTGAGATGTCTATGGTGGCACGCACCTGTAATCCCAGCTCTTTGGAGGCTGTAAGGATAGTGAGACCTTGAACACCTTGTAGACCCTTCCCTAAAAAAAAATTGTAAGATGAAAATGGTGACTTGCTCTCACTTGAATTTCTTCAACTTTTGATGAGGTAAGGATGTTTCCATTGGACTGGGGATTTAACTCTTGTAGAATGCTTGCCTAGCAAGCTGGAAGCCCTGGACCAGTCCTCAGCACCAACAGCAAAACATAAACCTCAACTAAAGAATGTTTCCAGGCCAGGGAGATAGCTCAGGAAAATAAGTGCTTGCCTGGCAAGCACAAGGTCCTGAGTTCAGTCCCTGGTACCACCAAAAAAGAATGTTTCCATGGTTTTCAGTCTGACATGACAATTTTGAGCATAATGTCTGTGTTTTACTTCCAGGCAGTTAATTTATAATTACCCTGAACAGCTCTTTGGTGCTGCTGGTGTCATGGCAATTGAGCATGCAGATTTTGCAGGTGTGGAACGCCTAGCTCTTGTCACAGGTATGAATAAAAGGAACTAATTTCTTAAAAATGTAGTTATTATTGGGATTTATGAGAATTGCTTAATTGTTGAGAGATGAGTAAATCTCTTTAAGGAGCCTAGGGTCAACCATTTACTCTGAAACCCTGTTGTGGACACTGCTAGTTTTGTTCCATTGCTTAGTACAGCTTGAGTTCCTTTTCTGTGTGAGCACCGTGTATAACCTGTTCTGCCTTTGGAGCTCAGTGTTCATTATCTGAAATCAGTTTGTTGGATTTTGAAATGTTTTTATTGTGAGTATTTGCATATGCAATAGTACCTTGCTATTTCATGGTTTGACTTTTGCAGACTCCCTATTTTGTGGGTTTTCAAAAAAATATTAATCTAAATTATGGATTTCTCACTATATCATGGCAGTACTGTGTATGTTGTGTTGTTTTTTTTTTTTTTTTTTGGTGGAACTGGGGATTGAACTCAGGCCCTTGTGCTTGCCAAGGAAGCACTTATTCCACTGAGCCATCTCCCTGGCCCCAGTACTGTGTATATGTTAAAATCACGTACGATTACGAGTTTAGAAAATGGCTTACAAACATTAAAAGTGTTTTTAAAAGTGCGAGGGAAAGGTTTGTAATAGTGTGAGAAAGGTCTGTAAAGCCTTAAAATATATATAAATGCTAAAGTAAGGCTGGGGAGATAACTCAGTTACATAAGCACCTGCCTGGCAAATGCAACGTCCTTAGTCCAGTCCCTGGCACAAAAAAAAAAAAAAAAACCGCAGATGCAGGGATGGTTTGATTCCCCAGCATGTCTGCTGTGCTGGCCCTGCCCCCAGGGCATGCTGGTGGGGAACTGAGACTGGGCATGGTGGCTTGCACTTGTAATCCTAGTGCTTGGGGGGCTGAAAACAGGAGGATCACTACGAGTCTGATCTGTGTAGTGAGACGCTGTAGACCCTGTACTAAATATATTAAAAATAAATAATATTGCTGCTCACTTATTGAGGGGTTATCTGGAATACAATAAGGGAGTAACCACGGTACATAATGGAGGAACTTGGAAATGGGACCCAGGTTTCAACATGAATTTATTTACGTTTTGTACATGCCTGATAGGATGTTTTGTAGTGGCTTTGTATTTTTAGTATACCTGCATTTTGACTGAACTGTCACATGGTCAGATATGGAATATTGCCTTTGTGGTAGTGTGTTGATAGCAGTTTTGTATTACGAATTTCAATTTAGGAATGCATAGAGTGTATACCAAATAATATACCAGGCTTGTCTTAGCAGTAGATTACTTTTTTTGTTTTAGGGAAGGGCCTACAGTGTATTCAGGGTCTCACTACTAGGTTGGATTGGTAGTGATCCACCTGTTTATAGCACAGGCACGACACCACACCTAGTCTCTACATTTTGTTGTGCTATTAAAGCTACCACGTCCTTTCTCAGGCTTGTTTGAGAGCAAATTTTAAATGTTTTAAGCATTTAGTTAATATTTATGTTCACAGGTGGTGAAATTGCCTCTACTTTTGATCATCCGGAACTGGTGAAGCTTGGAAGTTGCAAACTTATTGAAGAAGTTATGATTGGAGAAGACAAACTCATTCACTTTTCTGGGGTTGCCCTGGGTGAGAGATTATGTAGATCTGGGTTTAGTGTTTAAATCTTTGCTTGGCTGTATTGAAGCGAATATTAGATTATGATATTAGAGTTGCAAAATATCCAGTAGTAGACTATGGTACGGTTTAAGTCTTAACTCTTGGAAAGGCATAATACATGCTTTGTTTTAAACCTCTTTTGAGACTTCATGTTTACTGTGTCTGTGTGAAGAATGTGTACTTAGCATAGTTTTTTCTTGAAACTAAGAACCATTATGAACATGGATTATTAGGAATAGAAATGTAACTAGTGAGGGACTTGGGCTTCCAGAACTTGAGGTTGTCAACAGCTGTGTAAATAATAGAAAGCAAATTTTGGTGTTCTGTGACAAGGTGATTACTGGCATAAGATACTATGTTTTACCTTTAGGTGAGGCTTGTACCATTGTTCTGCGTGGCGCCACTCAACAAATTCTAGATGAAGCAGAAAGATCGTTGCATGATGCTCTTTGTGTTCTCGCCCAGACTGTGAAGGACCCAAGAACAGTCTGTGGAGGAGGTAAACATTTGGAAGATACTTAAGCACTTACTGTATTTCTCTTTGTGTGTATTGGGGATTGAACCCAGAGCCTTGCATGTGCTTGGCAGGCACTCTCCCACTGAGCTCGATCCCCAGCCATAAAGTGTGGTATGCTTTAAATGGTTCTAGTGGTTCTTGCAGGAACTTACTGCCTTTGAACTTAAATTTTAAAATGCTTTGCTATCTTATGGGAAGTCAGCAGTTCCTAGAGAGAATTGGGTGCAGCAGTGATTTATTTTTAACTTGTAGGCTGCTCTGAGATGCTGATGGCTCATGCCGTGACACAGCTTGCCAGCAGAACACCAGGAAAAGAAGCTGTTGCAATGGAGTCCTTCGCTAAAGCCCTGAGAATGGCAAGTTAAAAATAAGCAGAACTTAAATTTTACAGATACTTGTAGATTAATGCATTTTTCAATCTTAATAGTCATTTCCTTTGCTTTAAGAAAATAAACTAGTCCATAACATATTAAAATTGATTCTGAATTTTATACTTTCCAAGATTGATAATTAGCTGGGTGTAGTGGTGCATGCTTGTAGTCCCAGCACTTGGGAGGCTGAGGCAGGTTCGGTGCTGTGAATTTTTTTTTTTTTTTTTTTTTTTTTTGGTGCTGTGAATTTGAGGCCAGCCTGGGCAACATAAGCAAGTTCAAGGCCAGTCTGCACTACATAGAGAGACCCTGTCTTAACTTCCCTCCAAAAATGATCAATAATTAAAGCCAAGTAGATTTTACATTACTTACCACTGTGTAATTTAAAAAGCTATCTTACCAGGTAGGAGTTAATAAACACTTTTTATAGTAGGCTCTTATCTTCCTTTTCAGTTGCCCACCATCATAGCTGACAATGCAGGGTATGACAGTGCAGATCTGGTGGCCCAGCTCCGAGCTGCTCATAGTGAAGGCAGAATAACTGCTGGACTAGGTAAGAAGTCAAGTGGAACTTGGTAGTAACAAGTCACTCAGGTTCTTGTTCTTGTTTTCTTTTTTGGACTGGGAAACAAATTCAGAATCTTGGCGCTTGCTAGGCAGGCACTATACCACTAAGCTATATCCCTGGGCCTCAGGTTCCTTTCTCTTGGGAGATCAAAGTTCTTATGATGGCTGTATAAAAGACCCTATGTTGGGGCCAGGGAGATGCTCAGTAAAATAAGCACTTCCCTGGCAAGTGCAAGGGCCTGAGTTTAATCCCTGGTTCTGCAAAAAAAAAAAAAAAAAAAAAAAAAACCCTATATTTCTTATTTCTCTTGTAACTGTTATATATGCTGAGAAAATGTGTTTAATTTACATTCTCAGCACTACTATATGAGGTATAAAACTAGAAGAGTTGTAGCTAGTTTGATGTATAATGACAGTGCTTGTTTTGTGAACTAAATGTAACCTGCACTGTGCTGTATTTCTTAAATATAGTCAGTGTTAACTTTAAGTTCATAGTAAACTTGTTACAGTAACACTCTTGAGAGTAGATCTGTAATCCATAGATAAGAGTGACATGTAAGGCAGGTTTAATGCTCAAAATTTTTCTAATAAGCTGTATAAGACCTTATAGGAAGTGTTAGAAGGTAGATAATCCCATCTTTGAATAAGAAGTTTGTCATTTGTAAAAATTAAAATAGGGATCTCAACAAAAGACTGGATAGATGATTTTTAAATTCTCCTCCTTAGGATTCTGATTTTCTACAGTAGGTATAAGATAGACTACTGATATGTTTTTTTGTCACTTTGGACATCGGTGCCCTCTGCTAATACAGGTGATCAGTAGTTGATCAATAGTTTTACTTCCTAATACTTTTAAAAGGCTTTTCTTGAGTGCTTGATAGACTGATCTGCTAACCAAATCAATTGGTTTGGTGGTGTACTCTTTCACAGTCATTTTATTTGCTTATGAGTCATTAGAGAGGTTTTGATACCTTAGTGGCTAAGCAGTACTTCTTTACTAATGTACATCTCGTGCTTTAGATATGAAGGAAGGTACCATTGGAGACATGGCAGCGCTGGGCATAACAGAAAGCTTCCAGGTGAAGCGGCAGGTTCTGTTGAGCGCCGCTGAGGCGGCAGAGGTGATTCTGCGTGTGGATAACATCATCAAAGCAGCGCCAAGGTATGTAGTGCTTGTGTAATTCTCAGAAAAATTACACCAAGACAGAAAACCAAGTCGCTCTGTTTACAAGTGAGTAGTTAGAATAGGAAATGGACACAGTAAGGCCTGGCTTGAAAGTATTATACCCAAGTTACTTAAAATACATAGTCACAAGGGCTGACCAGTAGCAGTAGCTCAGCGGATTAAAGCACCTGCAAGCACGCGCAGGGGCCTGGGGTTCAAGGGACTCACTACTAGTTCAGATTTTTAGTGATTCTTCTGTTTGTGCTGGGATTATAGGCGTGCACCACTACTCCCAATCTTAGTCTTTGGAGGTGGGGCTTGGGCCTGGGCCACATGGCTTGCTGGTGATCAAACCCAGCCGTTGCACTCTGCCTAAGCAGGCGCTTTAGTCCACTGAGCTATCTGGCCAGCCCCTTAACTTTTTTGATTAGGATTATTACCTAGTTCCTCTGTAAGCTTCCAGGTTGAAAGATTTACCTCTATGTGACCTCATATACTTGTGCAGTATGTTCATTATTTTATTTGACTTTAGAAACTTTTAAACTTTAGCTCCTAAAAGCATCAAGTTGACATTTTTTCTAGTAATCTAATTGTCCCCACGTCCCAAAAGATTTTTTATGTCTCTTCACCATATAGAAGCGGTGAGAGGGATACTGGCCTGGAGGACGGTACCCTCCCAGAGCAGCCTCCCTTATGGCAGCAGGCCTGGTGGCCCAGGCCCAAGCCCCACCCCCAAAGACTTAAGATTGGGAGTGGTGGTGCACGCCTATAATCCCAGCACAAACAGAAGAATCACTAAAAATCTGAACTAGTAGTGAGTCCCTTGAACCCCTGGCCCCTGCGTGCTTGCGCTTTTCATCTCTGGTGTCCAGCACGGGGTCTTGTCACTTCCCAAGACAGCAGCTGTCTTTTACTAGCATTTTTGTGTGCTACACATACACACATAGACTCTCATGCACATGAGTGAATTAATCATTTCCTGGAGATTATGTCTTGGTTATGTAGCTCTGTGGGATGAGACATGGAGAACTGCTCAGTGTCCACAGCCCTTCACACTCCATCTTACTCATAACCGTAGTTATTAGAGAACTTCAGTCCTTGGAACATTGAATCATGATGATTTTGTTGAAATTCGGGCACTAGCTGTGTGTATTTAGTGTACAATTTCAGTTAACGTCACATTTTTCATTTTTAGTGTTAGCTTCTTTTTGGCAGCAGTGGTCCTGGATGTTGACTCCAGCATCCTCTCTCAGGCCTCAGCCAAGCACACTAGCTCTAGCCCTGCTCTTGTCTTAGGTATGTGCTTTCTTACAGGAAACGTGTCCCGGATCACCACCCCTGCTAGGCATATGCTGTTGATGTCTGGACCAGTTCATAGCAAAATTGCATTTGAAAGACTTACAGAAGACTGTGGAATTGATACTAATTGGTAGCCATTATATCTTTTGTGTTTGGATGCTTAGCTGACCTTCTGTTCTAACATGGGTCTAATTTATTTTGTTTGATTTTCCATACAATTTGGTTGATAATAAAAGTTCATTTCTCTTACTATCTTTAAAATAAAAAACCTAAAAAGAATGCTTATGTGTTACTGATCTGTTTGTGCCTCATTAAAATTTACTTAATGGAAGAGCTGCAGTATAGAGGTGTTCTACTGAATGATCTTACACTTTTTTATTTTTTTGTCTTTTTTTTGGAGACAGGGTCTCACTGTGCAGTTCAGGCTGGCCTAAACTCAACTTTGTAGCTCAGGCTGGTCTCGAACTCACAACAATCCTCCTGCCTCGGCTTCCCAAGTGCTGGGATTATAGGCATGCACCACCATGCCCAGCTTACACTTTTTAAAAAATGTATTTGGTGCAGGGTCTCACTGCGCAGTTTGGACTTTTAGTGATCCTCCTGTTTCAGCCTCCCCAGGCCTGCGATTACAGGCCTATCCCACCATGCCTAGTTTCAGTGGCCAGCTCGGCACGCCTGGGGATGGGGCAGTGTGGCATGTGTTGCTCGGGATCAAACCTGAGCAGGCTCTTAGTCTGCTGAGCTATCTCCCTGGCCCTGATCTTGCACTTTTATAAGTTGTTAGTTTTGTGAGGGGGGTTTTTGTTGTTGTTTTGTTTTTGGCAGAACCGGGGATGGAACTCAGGCCCTTGTGCTTGTCAGGGAAGTGCTTATTCCACTGAGCCCTCTCCCTGGCCCTTTACACTTTTATGAAATAAATATATTGATTAATACAAGTTCAAGTGTGAAACACACCATACATTAATCTTTGTTGCTAGGTCAGATAATGTTCAGTCACATGCAGGTTCTAATGATTTAATTTTGTATAGCAAAAGTACCTTAAACTGCAATATTCATTCAGTTTTCTGAATTGATTGTCATTTTGTTAATGGTTTTGGAAAGTTCAAGGGAGAATGAGAATGGATGTAGGAGTAGATAGTGTATTTATTTTGAAGGCAGCTTTAGTAAAATTTACAACTTTTGTTTCGGAGGGCAAGCGCAGGGCCTTGGACATGCTAAGCCGCCGTTCTGCCCAGCCACCCCTAGCCTTTAGAGTTTGGAAGTTAATCCTCATGGAGACTGCACAGGACAGCAGAAGCCCCAGGAGTGACACTGCTCTTGCAGCCCCACTTGTACTTTCTTAGCTCATGCTTTGAAGTTACTATAGGATTAGTTTGTTGGGCCTGGAAAAATGTCAAGTGTACAGTAAGTATGGCCCAGGCCCTTGAATTCCTGGAACACTTCCGATGGAGTTTAAGATAGTTTTGAAAAGAACAGGATGGTGCTGTAGCTCAGTGTTCAGAGAGCTCAGACCCAGCGTGCAAGGCTTTCGGTGCAACTCCCAGCACCGTGAAAATAGCCGTAAATAGATGTGGAATGTACAGTGGTTACTGTCACTGCTGTAAAAATTGTTCTAGCTGCTGAGGATTTTTAAATCTAGTAACCACTTGCCTTTGGGAATCTGTTCTTGTTGGCTGTCGAGACAGCCTTGCTAACTGCTGCACAGCTCCAGGCACTGGTCCAGAGGTGCAGCTCAGGAGCGCTAATGGTTGGGGGGGTTGGTCCTTCTGCCTGCCTTTCCTCTGTTCCTAGGAGTAGCTGCACCTGGGCACCACCTACCATGACATCTGCACTAGGCAGCTGCTTTTCCAGGGCCCCCAGCCCTTAATAGGGCACGTGCTGCTTTTCTCTATTTCCTCCTCACAGGAGGTAACAGCAGCTGTTGTAGGTGATTGCATTACTATTCTACTTTTCCCTGTACTTTACCCTGTCTAGTCATAGTCTTTGTCTTTTTGAATACAGATTCTTGTCAGGACCTGAATGATAAAAGAGTGTACTCTATGAAGTGTAAAATTTGCCTTGACTCTAAGAGTACATTAGAACAATAGTATAAACCTTTTCTGAAGAGCAGAAAAAATAACTGTCGAACTTTTCCTATTCCCCATGTGAGTGTAAAGAGAAAACTAGATTCTCATCTGTATTACTTAGGTTTGGTACTGGGGTGGAGCTGAGGGGTTGACACACCTTAAGCATACACTCTGCCACTAAATTGGAGCCATGACATCCTGATTGAAAATTGTACATGAACACCTGTTCACAAAGGCGAAGTGAAAGGATTAAGTGAAGGCACTGCACAAGGCCCTGAAGACGCAACCAGACCTCAGGAGTGTCAGCCTATCCGTGCAGGCTGGCTGCATGATAAAGATGTCAGTATTCAGGTGACACCACAGCTGTGCCAGGCACCCGGGCTTCAAAGCTAAATTAGACCTGCTTCCTGTTCTGCAGCTGTGGACAGTTCAGAGCAGAAGAAAAGGTGTGTGTTTCAGTTTTCTCAGAAAGCCTTAGTGTTCTTTCTACGGCAGTAGGATGAGAGAGGATGACAAGGCAATAAAATATCTGGCACCATTCAAGTTTGATTTTTTTTTTTTTTTAATCATGTTTAGAATCCCACAAGGTGCAAGGTACATTTATTTAGAAATTTAAAGAATGAACCCTTGGTATTCAAGTCTGTGTTGTAGTTACATAAGCCCGAAGCATTTGACCAAATTATAGTTATAAATCAGGACTAGATTCTATGGCAGAAAAATTTACTTGGGGTAGGGGTAGTCTGGTTATACAGCCATTTATGCTTTTCCATCAAGCAAAGAGTTAGACTGATGTAGAGTAAGTATTATTGGGCTACACTGCATAGCAGTAAAGGAATTATACATGAACATTGACTGTCACATGCCAAGTACTTCCATACCTTTAAACATAGTAATTGGCCTTACCTAGGAGGTAGATATTATTTGAAAATGGTTTATTTGTTGTATATTGATTGTTCTAGAAAAAAACAGCTTGACTGTCAGCCAAAATGTTCATAATTTGAAATCTGATTCAGAAGTTAGCTTTTGTGATGGGAGCTCTGATGGATCAACTGCCTTCACCATCTTATGGCTGTAACCTGCAGTCATGCTGAAAAAGGTGGAGTCATTAATTTGGGGGTGGGGTGAGAAAACCGTTCAAAAGACAATCAGCAGTCCAGAAGCTCCGCTGTAAATAAAGCTTAGGAGTTAAATTCTTACTGGCAAACATTCAACTTGATTTTAGCACTGAGTATATTTCTTTTTTTTTTTTAATTCCTTTATTTATTACAGTGTCTCGCTACACATCACGGATTCTTTGTTTGCGGGGGTGGGGGGTGAGCTCAGCCGGCCCTGCGGGGAGGGGCTGGCATGGCATGTGGTGCTGGGGCTCGAACCACGGTCCCTGAGAGGCGCTCTAGACCGCTGAGCTATCTTGCCAGCCCAGCACTGAGTATATTTCAATCATTAGGAATGAAAAGACTATAAATCCTAGCTGTCTTAATTGGAATCTGGGCTTATTTACTAAAGAACTATGATTTATAGGTATAAGCCTATTAGATTGAATGATCAAAGGGATTCTTCAGCAGTCTGATCAATGGCTAGCAGAGGCTTGGCAGGTGATAGGAACAATGAGATGGTACAGACTTTCCTTTTCTTTCCAGAACCAGGGATTGAACTCAGGCCCTTGTACTTGCCAGAGAAGTGCTTATTTTACTGAGCTGTTTCACAGACTTTCCTATAGTGCAGCAAGAAATATTTCTGATACAGAACCATCCATAAAGATAGTCTGCTTTGCTATGTTATTTTAGAACAAAAACTTGCTGGGTTAAGGTGCTGTTCTGGGAAAAGTTCTTTTTTTTTTTTTTTTAAGCCAGGGAAGAGCTTACTCCACTGAGCCATCTCCCCAGCCCTGAAAAGCACTTTTTTAAAAGCACAAAAGTACAGATTGTTTCCGTTAGGAAGACACTTTCTGTGTCCTTTATCTTGAAAAAGCATATGAACACTGATAGCAGTATCTTTAAAGTTTTCATGGGAAGGTTTATATGCTTCCAAAAAATAAAGGCCAAAGTAACTAGGTTTATGCACTGGCAAGAGACCCTGTCTTTAAAAAATGAAAACAAGTGGGAACAGAAGCAGAAACGCTGAGGTGAAAAGGGCAAAGAGGTGTCTAGCATAACCTCTAACCTGCAGTTCAAACTTCAGGCAAACAACTTCTCACCCACTCCTTTTGCCGGAGTTCCTGCAAGGACAGGGGTACAGGCAGTCTCTGCTGGGGCAGAAGGGGCTTGGCTGGGAACAGCAGGATTGCGCTCCAGTGAGACTCCTTTCCAGATGACACCTAAGGTCCTCAGTGACAATACACATTGCAGAGCCAGACTTTCAGGGAAAAACGAGTGACATCAATGTGAGCCATTGGCAACTGGACTTCAAGAGGCATTCTCTGGTAGAAGTCTGAATTTTGTGTTAAGCTTGGGAATGTTTCATCTCGAGCCCCTGCACAACAAACAGGAGCCCCCATTCTGCATGAATTTTGACATACTAGATAGAAAGGTCCTATTGGCAGCAGCCTGCATTCGTGACAACGCATAGATAACATACACAGTAAAATACATTCTGCAAAGGGCCAGAGCAAGCCACCCGAACGTCTAGTGGGTTCTTTAAAAAGTGCCTTATTACAGCTATTCACGACCTTCATGACCAGTCTTTGCTGCAGAATGGAGGTCAGTGACCCAACCCTCCTCAGGGTTCAGTACACCTGCTTGGGGAAGCTATTTTTCCTGTGAAATAGTTACGATCACCTTGAACAGCTCAGCCACCAACAAGGCACAACCTCCCTTTCAAAGACACGCTGATGGACGAATCGGCTTCCGCAGCGTTGCTCTGTGGCATTTCAGTTGGCTCCCCAGCAGCCCTGGCCAGTGACCCAGAAGAATGCCTTCCTCTCGGAGGTCCTCGGAGCACGCTGGAGTGGGGTCCTTGGACTGACCCGCAGCCACCACTCTTCAGGCGCTGGAAGGAGGAAGTGGAGGAGGCGGAGCGGGTGCCTGTGGTTCCGGATTTTCCTCCAGGGCCAGGGCGTAGCGCCTGGCTTTTCTGGGGTCCGGCTCGGGCGTCTCCTCGGCCCATCTTCCCACGCGTCGCACACCTTTCGCCACTTTGGGTGCGTTTCTGCACGGGTTGTGATCATAGATGACCACCTTCAGGCTCGACAAGTGGGCCAGGCTGGGGAAGTGTCGGATGCGGTTCCGGTCCACATCAATGACCTCCAGGAAGGGCATGTGAAGCAGCACAGGGGGGAAGTCGGTGAGCAGGTTGCCTGAGAGCCAGATGGTCCTCAGCTCGCGGAGGCGCCGGAGCCGGCCTGGCAGCAGTCGCAGGGCGTTGGAGCCCGCGTGCAGAGTCCTCAGGAGACTCAACTCACACACCACGTCCGGCAGCTGCGTGAGGCAGTTGGCCTCGATCCAC
The DNA here is from genome assembly GCA_004027165.1 of Ctenomys sociabilis. Lineage (NCBI taxonomy): Eukaryota > Metazoa > Chordata > Mammalia > Rodentia > Ctenomyidae > Ctenomys > Ctenomys sociabilis. Next base: position 56,902 of record PVKA01009118.1, read on the forward strand.
AGGGTGCGGAGGTTCTGGAGCCGGCTCAGCTCACTGGGGAGGTCACAGAGTTTGTTGTTGCCCAGGTAGAGGATGCAGAGCTGCTTCAAGGTACACACCACCTGGGGCAGAGCCTTGAAGTTGTTGAAATCCAAGGCCAGGATCTGCAGATTCTGCAGCTGCCCCAGCTCTGAAGGCAGGCTGTTGAGATGGTTGTCACTCAGGTAGAGCTTGACCAGCTCTGTGAAGGCGCACACATGCACGGGGAGGCGGCGCAGCTGGCTCCCACTCACATCCACTGTCTTGTCCAGGGGCATCTCCCGGAGGTCTCTGACCACGTAGTTCTGGCAGCGATCAGCAGGGATGAAGGCCATGAGAGCCCTGATGATGTTCCCCATGCGGAGTTAGAGGCACAGGGAGCCTCTGCCCCTAAACTCTCTGGAGGGCACGGGGGCTTCCTGCTCACTGCCCTGAGGCTCCCCTGCCCTCCCTTTATAACCTAGAGAGAGGCGGACAAAAGCCAGTCACTTTGACAGGGGAAAGTGCTCCCTGATAGTAGCCTGAGTGTCAGATGACAGATTCAGCACCCTGCCTGACTCGCATACTTCCCTCTACCCAGCTAATCCTCTTTATCTCCTTTTTAGTTTTTTCATTTCACACTGAAATGAAAATATGTTGTTTCTTCTAATAATAAAGTATTGAGACAGTGCGTAAAGGTACAAAGGAAAGAGAAAAGGCAAATGGTGAACTATCAAGAGATAAATATGGTAAACATTCAGATGTGGATGGGCCTCTGTCTTTTGCTACAAGTAATCAATTTGTTTAAAAAACTGCACCATATGAATCTTTTATTATGTCATAGACATACTTTGGTTTGCAGTTATATAAATAACTTTTTTTTTTCTTTTTGAGACAGTTTGTCTTTTTGCAGTTCAGGCTGGGCTTGACCTCACTTTGTAGCCCAGGCTGGTCTCAAACTTGCAGTAATCCTCCTGCCTTAGCCTCCTGAGTGCTGGGATTACAGGCATGTGTCACCCACCCGGCTCTAATGCTTATTTGTAATACCTGCATACTATCCCATTGTGTGGATGTACAGTGATTTAAACAGTTCTCTATTGTTGGATCTTTAGGTTATTTATAAGGCTACTTATTTTTACTATTGTCAATATTCTTGTACTGATTATACAAATGTGATCAGCGAGCCACTAATTTCCATAGGAAATTTCCTTAATAGTATTACTGAGTCAAAGGTATACATCTGTTAAAGATCTTTCATTGATAGTCTTTTCTCTGCCAAGCCAAAGCTGGACCAGGGTACACACCCAGGAGCAGTAGCTATGGATATACATTTTCTAATGTCTTAATTCTTACTAGGTAATATTTTCCCATACTTTAGAAACTTGCGCCGGGCGTGGTGGCGCATGCCTGTAATCCCAGCACTCGGGAGGCTGAGGCAGGAGGATTGTTGTGAGTTCGAGACCAGCCTGAGCTGCAAAGTGAGCTTGAAGCCAGCCTGAACTGCATAGTGAGACCCTGTCTCAAAGAGACAAAAAAAAAAAAAAAAAAAAAGAAACTTTCCTTTAGGGTGTGGACGTACCTCAGAGGTAGACAGCTTGCCTGGCATGAGCAAGGCCGCGGATTTGTTCTCTTAACAACTGACTGCCTGCTTCACCAAAGCCTTGGCTCTGACAAAAGACAAGAAAACCAGAAGAAATGAGGAATGCCAGCCTTCAGTAGTTTAAATAGCCAGCCGTGGTGGCACATACCTGTCATCCCAGCACTGGGGAGGCAGAGGCAGGGTCATCGTGAGTTTGAGACAAGCCTGGGCTCCAAAAGGAGCTCGAGACCAGCCTAAACTGAGACCCTGTCTCAAAAAAAGGAAAAAAAAGCTTAATATCACCTTGAGGTATGACTGGATATTGTCATCCACAGTGACTTTGGAAGCTACCAAGTGGGTGGAAGTCACACGTTCAAGTTGGCAGGCTGCTGAGTCACTCAGGATTCCTGAACAAGAGCTCGAGTAGACTGGCTGCCTTCTCCCACTTCTCACTCAACCACCAGTTGGGTTTAAGTGACAAGTGGACTTTAAGTCATTGAGATCTAGGGGCTTATCTGTTGTGTTCCCTTATAAATGGAGTAGTTAAAAAATGAGGCATAGCCGGGCGTGGTGGCGCATGCCTGTAATCCCAGCACTCAGGAGGCAGAGGCAGAGGCAGGAGGATTGTTGTGAGTTCGAGACCAGCCTGAGCTACAAAGTGAGCTTAAGACCAGCCTGAACTGCATAGTGAGACCCTGTCTCAAAAAGACAAAAAAAAAAAAAAAAAAAAAAGGCATATCTACATATAGTACTGATTTGAAAGATATATATATATATGTATATATGAAAAGATGAAAAGCATAATTAAAAGCAGTATTTTTATGATTTCTATTTGTGAAAAACTATGCATCTATCCTAGTGTATACATTAAAAATATTGGTAATGAATATTATTAGAATATCAATAATAAATATTATCTGCATGAAGATTTGAATGTATCTTTTCCATCACATACTTTTGTACTGACTGATTAAAAAAACTATAGCACATACCATTTATGTTTATAAACTCTAGCCTAGAAAACAGAAGTAAGCCAACTTCTCCTCTGCAGAATGTGTCTGGGTGCGCGGCAGCAGTGGCTCATTGCTGGACCTCCCCCGACCCTCTACTGTAGTAGGCTGGGCCTGGCCATAGACAACACCTGTGTGACGGCGGCCCCGTGGAGGTGTTGGTGGAGCAGTGTCTCTCTCCACTTTCTGCTTTCAGGATCACTCCTGAAGCCGGTGTTCTTAGGGTTTCTTATACACTGAACATCAAGGGCGCTTATGTGAAGTCCTCTCCTTGCTTTGCTTACCACTAATAAGTGGACTAGCCTCTCCCAGGTACCATACTTTGCTTCTATGTTTAGCATGGTCAGAGGAGCGTGTGAGAGGTCATGAATCAGCAGCCCTGTTTCCTGTGGAAACGATAGTGATGATATGCTAATAGTAAACTTATATATATATATTGCTAGTAGTTATATATTGAGCGTCAGTACTATGCTGGTGCTGTAGATGACTGTATAAATTCTTCTAGTGTTGGTAAATGTTTTACTACATTTTCATATGAAGAGAAAACGGCTTGAGGTGGTTTAGTAATATCAAGTATCTGTGGGGCACCCCCAGTGCTACACACGCAGGCAGTCTGGTGTCTGCCAATAACGTCCCTGACCTCACAGGGTATCCAGTTCTAGCAGGACAGGGGAAGGGGAAGGCTTTGGTGTTAGATCACACTACTTGACAAACTTTGTCTTTATGGAGAGAACTTTCAGTGCTTTAATGCCAGGTTAGGCGCTATGGTTCTCGGTGGTTCACGTCCCCTACACGTTCATGGGCCTGGAAGCTCAGCCCCCCATATAGCACTGGGGTGGTGGGCATGATAGCTCAGGTCTGGCAGAGGTGGATGAGTTCCCGTTGTGGTGGATTTCAAAAGAGCAAGCCGAGCCCTCTGTGGTCTCTTGCTTCTCCATAAACCCCGTGAGGCCATCATCGGAGCTTAGCAGATGCCTGCACTCTTGCTCTTTAACTTCCGAACTGTGAGCTAAATAAGCCTCTTTTCTCCATAAGGAACTAATCACAGGTGTTTGTGGGGAGCAGCGGCAGAGGGAGATTGGTCACCCGTGTGGAGCGTCCGAAGCACGTTGGGTGAGCAAGTCGTTCCAGCTCCAAGAATGCGAAGCACCCCGAGGCGAGCTAAACAATCAAGTTGCTAGGCAGAGGGCATCAACTAATAATAGACTCCCAAGTGTATAAATAAACGTGCTTCAGTCCTTGAGCAGTTCTCTTTCATCCAGAGAGAGGGCTCCGCTTGACCTCACCTTTCTGCATTTGACTCTTGTCTGCATTTCTTCATCCTCCACCATCTACCCCACCGGGAAGTTCGAGAGCTGCACCAGATGTGGCAAGTATTTAATTATAGCAAAAGAGAACAGGCTAAGATAATAGATAACTAAGGCTAGGAAGGCTCTAACATGAAAAATGGAAATGGAAATAGAATAAAAGGGAAGAAACAACAAAAGAAGAAAAAATTATGATTAATTATACTGTAATATTAAACATAATACTTAAGTTGTTCAGCATAGTATTATTAGCCACTTAAACCTTACAGCAATGCTAAAATACATGGATAATTAATTTTTCCATTTGATATATTAAAGAAATCAGGAAATGAGATCTGGAACTGGAATAAGCTAGCAGGTGGTGGAGCCAGAATTTGAATCTAAGTAAGCTAGCTCTACAATTTTGTTTCAAACGCTAGGCCTCCTCTTAAATGACACAGTAGTCACTCACACACACACACACACACACACACACAATTGGCAAACAAAGACCAGCAGCAAAACCCAGCCTCTCCACAACCTAGAGTCAAGACACTGGAAACCAACAACTTAGTGAAGAAAGAAAAGCAGTAGATCCCTGGAAATTAAGAAAGAGTTGACAGGAAAAGTAGAAACTACAGAGAAATTGGAGAAACAGAAGACAATGCAGAGACTACGAGGAAACCGAGGAAACAGGCTACAGCGCTAACCAAGGATGCCTATTGTCTCAGTTACTGTTCTCTTATTGCTGGGACAAAATACCTGACACAGAAAATTAAGGGAAGGAAGGTTCCTTTAGCTTGCCACTTGTGGACTTTCAGTCCATACTCAGCTGGCTCCAAGGCAGACTGACACATGGCAGAGGGCAACAGTTCGTGGCGGCGGAAAACAGCGAGAGCAAAAGGAAGAGCAGCAGCAACAATGGTTCAGAGAGCAAGTCTGTCTCCCTTGTGCTGCATTCAGGCTATCGGCCCTTTCCCATCACACCCATAATCCCCGCAGTTCTCAGACCCATAATCCCAGCACTGGATTATGAATTAATCACAAAACACTAGAAGTCTGCCCCATGACTGCATGAGGCTTTGGGGGGACAACTAGACACAAACCATAACACCTGTCTTAGCAAACATCAGCTAAGCCTGGGGAGAATCAGCATTCTCAGGGACAAGCAAAGGACTGGGCCAACAGCACAACCCCAAGTTTCAGTTACTATAAACTGCAAGGGAAGCAGTTATTGCAAAAACAGTGTGTGTCTGTTGTCTGAAAGTAACTCCTTTAGGGCAGGCCTGAGAAAATATTCATTATAGCACCTGCTAGATTTGAGAGTATTTATTTATTTATTTATTATTATTATTATTATTTGAAATGTATTGGGTTGTTACTGGGTTTCACCACCCAGTTTGGACTCATGACCCTCCTGCTTTCAGTCTCCCCAGTGCTGGGATCACAGGCATGTGCCACCACCCCTGGTCTCTGTGGCCAGCTCAACCTGCAGGGTTGGCACGGCATGTGGTGTTGGGATTAAACCTCAGTTCCTACGCTTGCCTAAGCTTGTCTAAGCAGGCACTTAAGTCTGCTGAGCTATCTTGCCGGCCCCTCAATTTGAGAGTTTTTAACCAGAAGCCTTTGGGGGATGGATAAATCATTTCAAACTCAGCCAGTCAAGGAATCAGAAACTACCAAACAACTACACTTCAGCATTTCTGGATTTACCACAGAGACCGGGGAGCAATAAGAGACAGTGATGGAAAGGGCAAGGACTGCACATTAGACTCTATGAGGGGTTTAAACTCAGCCCAGGAAGGATCCTGCCTTCCATGGTGAGAAACAAGGCTGGTGGTATGTAGTTTTGGGAGCAGATGGGGTCCGAAAATGCTGAGATTAAGTCCATCAGACTGCTTGATCCCTCTGTTAGCCACCTTCTTCCAGCACAGAGCTTAGTGGTCTGCAGGCTTTCCACATCTGCCAACATGATCTGGGGTACTAGGTGGCTTGGATAACTGCCACAGCCTGAGTTGTATAGAAAGGGCACTTC